>SNQJ01S0095508.1:0-10877 GCA_010110895.2 Picea sitchensis | reverse complement strand
TAAGTTTTGCACTTGTATTATTAATTTCATATTAATTTTGTTTAATTTACATTTCATTCACATAGAAGAAAAACAAATAAAAATTAAATATTGCAAAAACTATAAATAAGAAATTCATCCTTAGGATTTTATGTTTTAAGGTCTAATGTGATATGTTTCTGGGGCGTAAAACCTAGGATAACATTCATGCCTCTTCCTGCCTAGCCTCATGGGAGGTTGAGATGTTGGTTTTGAAACTCTCTATTTTCGACATCAACATATTTTGGTGACCATACTAGGGAGAACCGTTCAATGGTTCTTATCTAGTCTTATTTTAATTCTTTCAAGCCCTTTTTTATCTTCTCCAAACCTCAATGTCTCAACAGATTGGAAGCATGTGTAATGGTTTAAACCCTATAGTCTTGACTAATAATCATGGGAAAATCATTTGCAAGTATGGAATATTTTAATTTGAGAAAGACATGAACAATTGCTCGTGGCATATACCTACCCTTTTGAAGCTCACTTACCTAGTTAATCCTTTGACATACAAGTTCAAAAAGAATTTACCTTTATTTTGGGGTGACAGAACGGTTACAGTGGAAGAACATTTTCTAATGCTTGTACCATTCTCAGACTTAATGAAAATGATAGTTGCATTCTCTTGTTTATGAACTCCCTTTGGGGTAATGTTGCTTCCTTGTTCGCCAATCTACTTGATGAATGCATCTCCACCTAGTCTAAAATTTCTTATTGGTTTACTTCTACCTTTGGACATTTGGATAATCCTTATGAGCATCTTAAGAAATTTAATCAATTGCTCATGAAGGAAAGTGAAACCATACATGCATTTAATATTAGATTTATCAAGTTTTATAATTGCATTCCAATGTCCATTCACACTACCAACTTGGCTTCCCTCTTGCATTATTACGATCTTCTACCTCCCCTGTACCATTGGTGGTTGGAGGAGAAAAATGTTCAAAACTTGGAGCTAGCCTTAATCACTTGTCTCGACTTCGAAGAGAAATCTCGTAGAACAGGTTTTTCCTTTGGTTTATGATTCTCACAAAATTTTGTCATCTTTAAGACCCATCATCGAAGATTTATAGGATCACATGCTCTCCCTTGAATATCAATTTTCAAATCAAGCCTATTTTGAGATATCCTTGAATCCCTCATACCCAAAGCCTAATTATAATGCCTTCACTATCCATGACCAAGGGTTTGGATGTGAAGATGATCATGACCGTATCATGATGCTCAATTATTAACCCATCTCTAAAATTCCAAATACTATCATCCTCAAAACTGATGGACTAATCCAATCCCAAGATCATGGTTCACCCCAAATATTTCACTCATGTGCATACAGTGGTGAAGTTGATTATCCAAAGAAAAGGGTTGATTTTGACCTCTTTAATCCTCTTTATGACACATTTCTATATGATGATGTTATTAATGAATGGTCAAATCAGCAATATGAGAACCCATATGATTTATTGATACATGTGATGAATCCTCCTTTGAAAATTTTCATGAGTTTGATCAATATATTGAATCATATAATGCTATTTCAAATCCATTATTTCAATTAAAAGAAGTGAAGGAGATCAATAATTGCATGCATACTTCTCTTGATATGTGCACATTTTTCTTCAATGATGATGATGAGTTCAAGGACATTCCTGTGTTTTGAATCCTTTATATTCTTCCTTGCATTATGATGACCCTATTTCTGATAGGAAGATTGCAACAGATGGAATTATGGTGTTTGATGAATCTATTGACCCTATATTCAATATTCAAAGTTTGAACCTTAAACCTCAAATATTTAATCCTATTGATACTTTTAGTTTAAAATAAAAAGCTCATCATGTTGGTTGGAACGTATTAAAGGATGGTAACCTTTTCTTTTGGGTGTTGATAGGTCATTTTCCCTCGCCATGTGCATATATTCGTTGGCAGGTCGATAGTGTTTCTTTACACAAAGTATTACAAGTCATGAGTCCTTCTTGTAAAGAAAATGATGTTTTCCTCTATGCCAAGTGTCATTCCACTTGAGTCCTAGGTTAGTGCATCCTTCTTCCCCTGTACATAAATAAAAGAGTATATATATAAATGTAAATAAACAAGACATAAATTTTAAACAAAAGGGACCTAGATTAGGTTTTTGGCTTGCTTCAGTTTAATTTAGTTTTTTTTTTTTCTCTTTCCTTTCGTTTTTAGCTTTACGCTTACTTTTATTTTCCTTTTTTTTCTTTTGATTTGATGGTCGGACTTGATGGAGTAATGGTCAATGATTAAAAATGTATATGTATATTACAATTAACTAATTGACCAATTCTTTTGGTGAAAAACATACTTGCAGGTAAACCGATTTTCCTCCTTTATGTGTCTTATTTCCTTGCTTTGTCAATCTTATGTCTACTAAGAGGAACATTCTTGCTTGAAATAATCAATTAGTCCTTCCTAGATTTCTTTTCTTTCCCTTTCTCCATCCCCGCCGTCTTGAGATAGCTCCCACATACACATCATGGATGCTCAAGGTTTCATTTTGGTTTTCCCTTAACACACATCCTCACAGTTCACTCAACTTTCTAATTCTTTTGTCAAAGATTCAAAGAGTTTTTGATTATTTTCTATTATACATATAGGACCAAAGCCCCTCATTTTTTTCACTTTCTAGGCATTATTCCATGAAGTCCCAAACCAGACATCATTCAAATTTCCATCTTATTCCCCCTGTTGTATAAATAGATCAACCCTCAGTCATTTCGATCCTTAATCCCCATCCATTTCAGTACATTGTTATGTCATCCAGATTAATTTAAGTTTGCACGCCACTATAAGCAACATGTATTTGTTGGTTGGCATATGTTGACCAAAATTTCGGTTAACAGTTCTTAGCCGACAAAGCATTGCTAGGATTCCCCTTATTCTATATTCCTTGCATAAAAATTTTGCATACTCTCTTTAAAATTAACACAATACTTGACAAAATTATGATGGCTTATGACTTATTTCTAAACATGGCCCTTCTCCCATTCTTCATTTTTTTAACGCTTTCATATTTAACAGTAGAGGAGGTCACGTACAAGTGAAAAAGTCATGAAGACCTGAGATGATGTTGGTGCCAAGTCCTTGAAGTTTGAAGCAAGTTCTAGATAAACATTCTACAAGTTCAGATCATCTACATAAGTTATAGTATGGCTACATGATTGTCTTGATTCTTAGTTATGCTTAGGGTATGGTGAATGCTTGAAGCATTCTTGGTATGGTTGTTGTGAGATCTGGATATGGAATATGTTGGTTGGTTGGTTGAGTGAGAAACACTCTCATGGTTGGTATAGCTCTGTTATGGTTGAGGGATATCTATGTTATATGATGATGTATTCATGAGGGACATGCATATGATTCTTGGTATGGTTGTTATGAGATCTGGATATGGTATATGTTGGTTGGTTGTTTGAGTGAGAATCACTCTCCTGTATGGTACAATTCTGATATGGTTCTTATAGCTCACACCTTTGAGCTACTTGTACTTGGTTGAGGAAATGTATGATGATGTATGTACAATAAAAATTGGTTGTAGTGACAAGTTGGATGCAGTAACAGGTTACTGATGGATGTGACAAAGCCAAGAAAGTTTCAAAAGTGCAGAAGAATGGATTCCCTAGTTTTCTGAAGGTGTATGCAAGATGAAAAAGTGAAGTTTGCGCACATATGATGCAGGAGCATCATCGTCGTCATTAAATGAGATGCGGTGGAAGATGACTCATCATCAAGCGCAACACACTTTAATTGGTTTGGATTCCAAGGAGGGTGTGTCACTTTAATATTGAAAACTTTGTAATATTGATATCTTGAAGCTAGAGCCATTGTATACGCTCCAGGAGATTGTAATTTATTTTAATGCTTGTAGGATTGTACAGATTTTAAGTGCCGACTATCTATATTGTAATTGTTCATTTATTGTAATAATCTTAGTGGTAGGATGATTTTAATTATGATATGAAAGCACTAGAATAGTATGGAGGGAAGGCTCGAGAAGCCCCCTCATGTATAAATGAATGTAATCTATGCCTAGAAGAGGCTTCTATAAAGGGATGCTAAAAGTTGTTGAAGGCTATTGAAATTTTTGTAAATATTTGTTGAAGGAATATAAAAGAGGAGAATTGATTTCAAAACCTGAGACTGTTTATCTTTGAGTAATTGGGTAAATTTTTATGTTATTTATCTCTGTGTTTGTGTGTGTGTGCATCTAAATGATTGGTTGAATGAATCCTTAGTGTTATTTTAAGTTTCAATTGTTTCTCTAATGAGATCTTGGTGCAAGGAGTGCACAGTGCCCATGCAAGGAGTGCAGAGGCCAAACCATTTACAGTTTCAAAATATTAGGAGAGACAATGTAAGTTTACGCAAAGCGAGTGCAAGGAGTGTTCCTATACTCACAGGAGTATAAAATCTCAGAGGGGATACCAGTGCAAAGAGTGCACAGGGTTGACACTTTGTCAAGTGTTGATAAATATCAGAGGAGAGATAGCGCAAGGAGTGCGTAGGTGAATTTTATAAGTCTGAAGATTAGAGGAGAGAGTGAGCGCAAGGAGTGCATCAAAGACTTTCTTAAGTCCCAAGCTCAGGAGAGAAGCACAAAGTGTGTGTCAAGGTTTGAGTCTTTTAAGTGATAAAGATCAGGAAGGATAGCGAGAGAAATTCCTTAAGAGGAAGAATCCATTTTGTTTGGAGGGTGGTTTGACTAGATCTGTTTGGAGTTAACAAAATCTCTCACAACCATTGGATCAAGAAAAAGGAGCATGGCTGTTAATTTCCCAAATCCTTTGGATTTCGTTTCTCCGATAGTTTTAAGTCATCTTCGTAAGTGAGGTGAAAGTCTTGAAGACCAGAGTATATATCGACTGTTAGTGTTAGGTACACATATCCACAGATCATCAATTATTCATAGTTCGACACTCTGGAAGATTGTTGGTAAAATTTGGTTTGGTACGAAACTCCCCGAAGCTCTGAAGTCCTGGAGTGAATCTACACTGTATATCACTGGGAGAGTGTGAGCAGTTGGATCCTGAGTGGTTCGATGATTTAGAACTCCGGGATAATTTGGTCATTGTTGCATAAAGGGAATAATTCCCTGAATTCCTGGAGTAAATCTCGATCGCCCGTTGTCAGAGACACATGAACCATAGATTCTGAGGAGTTTGACATTCGACAATTCAAGAGAAAGTGTTGGTTAAGGTTGGAAAAGTCTCGAATCCCGGAATCCGAAGTGAACAAAGACCATTGATCTAAGGAAAACATCAACCATCATATTTTTGGGTTCGGGGCTTCGTGAGTTTGAAGATATTGTGTATTGGAGCAGAGAAATGTTTCGAAGCTCAGAGCCCCATAGTTCCTTTGAGTTGTAGATCTTGGCAAGGAGTGTGGACCGTTGATCCCAGAATTCTTCAAGAGTTCGCTAGTTTGGATATTCGGGAGAATTAGACTGTTGTGTTGGTAAAACCTCAGAAGCCTGAAGTCACATAGTTACAAATAGCTCTTTTTAGTTGAGTGCTTGGTTCTAACCTACGGTCACGTGATATTTCCATTGAAGAAAAGGGGCTAGCATTTGTGGTATTGACTTGAAGTTGAAAGGGGCTTAGATTAAAGCACCCACGGGTTTTTTCAGGACCTGCATAAGAAAAGGGGCATGTGTATATTGGATGGGATCTAGCAGGGATCCAAGAACAACCTCGACTCCTGTGTGACACGCGATCCCCTGAAGGAGGGGAGGGGGTTTGCATCAAGTGGTATCATAGATTACGAGATTTTTGCCTGATACCATCAAGTGGTATCATAGATGAATCTTTGTTTACAGAAAGTAGGAAGAGAAGGAGAATATCAAAGCTAGTACAAGATTTTTTCTAATACCATCAAGTGGTATAAAAGCATGAATAATATCTGTGAGAGAAGAATTATTTAGAACCATGCCGCCAAGAAGACAGAGGGAGAGACCTGTAGTCAATGCAACTAGGGAGGAGGAAATGAGACAACTTCATGCAAGGATGGATTCCATGGAAACAACACAAAGGAGATCACTAGAGACTAGTGATGTTAGTGAAACTGAAAGTGAAGATATAGAAGAAGAAGAAGTTGTAGGAGAACAATTAGCAGAAGAGAAATTGCTGAGAGTTGTTGTGAAACTGGGAACTAGAGAAAAGATGGAAGTCCTGATGTATGAAGGTAATTTGAATGTGGACGAATTGCTTGACTCAATAAGTGTTTTAGACAAGTAATTTGACTATGAGGAGATTGATGATGAAAATAAAGTAAAGCATGTGGTGACTAGATTAAAGGGACATGTAGCTTTATGGTGGGATAAGTTGCAAGCTGACAAAAGGAGAAAAAGTAAGTCCAAGATTAAGAGTTGTGATAGAATGGTAGCTAATGTTAAGGATAAATTCATACCCAAGGATTATCAACTAAATCTATTTAGAAGTTTGTAGAATCCGAGATAGAAAGGTTTGTCGGTGAAGGAGTATACTGAAGAATTTTGTAAGTTAAATATAAGAGCAAGACACAGGGAGAATGATGAAGAGAAAGTTACTAGATATATTAATGGATTGAGGTATGAAATACAGGATGATATTAGTATGTTAATGATGAGGACTATAGAAGATTCTTATCAGGTAGCTCTGAAGGCAGAAGAAAAATTGGCAAGGAAGCAGAGTCAGAGGAACAGGGGGAATAATCCTAATAGAGGAGAAGGAACAACTAGAGAGAAGTTCCAGAAATCTAGGGAAGAAGCTAGAGGATTTAACAGTCAGACAGATAGAGGAGGATACTCTAGATGAATAAATCCTTTTCCAAGAGGTAGACGAAGATGTAGAGGAGGATAAGTGAAGTGTTATTCTTGTGGGAAAACAGGGTGCATGTCTTGGGAATGTCCTAAAAGGAAGAATGCAGGAGTTAGATAAGCTCACATTTCTGAGGCACAGTAGAGGAATGTGGAGATAGAGATGAAAGTGTAAGCATATGAAGAATAAAGATTACTCGTGATGAGGAAAGCTCTCGTAAAGCCAGAAAAATAGGTACGTGAACCAATCCAAAGAAACAGTTTATTCAGAATGGCTTGCAAGACCAAAGATAGAGTATGAAAGGTGATCATAAATAGTGGGAGCACTAACAAATTAGTATCCACGGAGATGGTGGAAAAGCTAAAGTTGGAGACAACAACACATCTGAGTTTGTACAGGGTGTCATGGTTGTAGAAAGGACATAAAGTCATGGTAAGTATACAGTGTAAAGTTGAGTTTAAAATTGGTAGTTATAAGGATGAATTTTTATGTGATGTCATATCCATGGATGTTTGTCACATTCTATTGGGAAAACCTTGGAAATATGAAAGGATTTTCATATATGATGGAAGAAAGAATAATTATACCCTTGAGAAAAATGGGTGTAAACATATGTTGTTTCCATTAGAAGATAACAGAGTTAAAGAGGAGGCTAGTTTGAGCATACTTCTTATTGGTCCTAAAGTCTGCACCTGACTACTAAAGGGAAAATCTAGGCCACCTTAAGTTTATAATAATTGGTTTTTTGATAAGTTGGTTTTGTTGGTCAGCTTAAGGATAGGTTTTCAAGGATGGTACTCTGGTTGAACAAGCCATGTAGTATAAAAGTAGGTTCTCATTTGATAATGGTATGGGTATTAATAGATAGTTGGGGATATGAAAAGACAAACAAAGGAAACAACAACAAGAAATGCAATGAATCACTTGCTATGTGAGAAAAAAGACTTAAAATAGTATCTTAAGAATTTGGCAAATATCCAGATGCAAATCATTCAATAGGTTGCCAAATAGTAGATCTTTTGCTAAATAATAGTTGTATAACAAGTTGCAGAATCAACAAAAATATGAACTAAAACAATGGCTGAAAGAATAAGGAAATGTACATTTCACACATCAAAAAATTTGCATTCAATACAAGAGTAAACACATAAATATTTGAGTAAGGGAACACAATTGTCATCAACATATATTCACTAGGTAAAGAACTTTACAATTATCTGAATAGGTCTAGCCTCTTTTGCGGATTCTATTTTTCTCCAAAAACTCCAACCCTCAAAACATATAGAAACTGCATATTTATCAGAGTTGTAGAGGCTCTCATCCATCTGGGACTGAGACTCAACTCTACATTACTAGTTGTAGAACAAATTATGAACTTAACTAAAACATTGCTGGAGTACAATAATGCATACGTCACACTTGACTTAATCGAAAAGAGTGGTTCTTATCACACATAGAAGACCACTTATTAACTTAGTCTAAAAGAATCCTGTAATTGAAGTTCCATGGATAATTTTAAGGATGGAAATTTATCTCAAAATGTAGAAACCTTGGCGAATCTTACTAGTCTTTAATATGCAAACTATAAAATGTTGGCAATATTTTTGTAAAAATATTCAAATTTATAAGGATTTTATATTGCTTCTATAAAATTTGGGCTATTTTTAAGGTAAGATAATTTTATTCTATAGAACTTGGGCTAATAAATTTTAGAAAAGAAAATATTTTTTTAGGAAAAAGCATGGAAAATTAGCCCATGAGCGAAATTTAGCCCCTAAAATCATCCCTAAATTGAACAACTGAAAACTGCTACTAGAAATGAAACTAGACTGATGCATGCGCTGGAATGAACTGGGATTGATAGAAAAAGACTAGGAGGGATAGAATAGAGTTCTGCATTGAGCACTGGAATGCATGCGCACTGCTTAAGGCCACTAGAGGATAACTGTCTATAATGGCAGATTCTTCACATTAACTACTTGAGGAAGAGGTAGGTCTTCTAGTGTTTTCTAGAGTCTTCAACATTCCTTCTGTAGTTTGGATTATAGTTTCATGAGTTCCTAATAATGGTGTTACAGAGTCCAGATTCTGAAAATTTTGTTATGTACCTGTTGACTATCAGCAAGCTACTCTGTCTCGATCGTAACTGGTTATGAACTTGAAGACATGGAGGAAAGAGTCCAATATGGAGACGGGATGAGTGGATGTGGAGAGGTGGATGGTCTATGGAGACATGTGTAGGAAGTGTAGGCGAGAAGGTGGCGTGTAGTGAGAGTAGGAGTAGATACGTGGGAGGTGACGGGAGTGTGGAAGACAGGTGGCGTGTCGTGAGAGGAGGAGTGGTAGAGTGAGTGGAGGACAAGTGTNGGGGGGTAGGTGGTAAGAGGAAATAGGAGGGAGGGGTCCAAAATCATGACGAGGTACCACATTAGGTGGGCCCGAGGTGGGGGAAACCACTTTTCGGAACCCCCCCTCGGCCGTTAAAGGTAGAAAGTTTGGGGGGGTCTGAAACGTGTTGAAGACCATTGATCTGAGAAGAGGGGATACCGTTGATGGAGATTAGCATGGAATTTAGGCAATTTGTGACTTTGGTTAAAACAATACATGCGTGTCAGGAACCTTAGCAAAATAATCCGCTTGAACCATAAAATTTGACCCATGACAACTTCATGTGATAAAATTGGCTCCACAGGGGATGGCATGCTCCATGTGAGCTGCCAAGAACTCGCAGTTCAGTGCCTGAAATGAATGCCAGATGGATGCCACGTGTTTCCAGCCCTTCAGGGCTTCGTGATTGTCTTGAAGTAAAACCTTCCAGATGAATTAACTCGTGAAGTGACATGGCAGTGAGGGCCCACTCCATCACTTTGAGGCTCCTGTACTTTGGGGCTCCAATACTTTGGGGGATTCGAAACAATGGAAAGGTCAAATGCCTGAACATTGAAGTCACAGAGTCATTCATGTTAAACCCTGTGTGAGTTTGGGACTCTGAATGCGTGAGAGCCATGGATATGCATCGTTTGTTAGATCTCCACCATCGACGATTTGACCTGTCTTCTTGGATTTAATTGTAATCCTGAAATGGACTTCTTTGATTTGCTTCCTTTTTTTGCGGAAGCTTAATGAGCTTACAAAGGAATTGTTGGACCTGGATGTCTCTTGTGCACAAAAAAGGCTTGGTGTACCTGATGCATGCTCAATTAGTGGAAAATATGATGACAAGCATTTCAAACTCAAACCAGAACATGAAATCACCTTTCAAGAAAGAGAAAAAGATGGTGCACAATAAGTAAAGACGAGCAGGGGCCATGAATCCGAGTGATTAAATAATGGAGAATAAGCTAAGAAATCAACCACAAAAACTCATAATTGATGGATGTATAGGGTAAAGGAGAGAAAAAGGGCAGGGGTGTAGACCTAGGTTACAACATCGCCTTACCCTTCAGAACATCACTCCCACTGGCTATGACTTACCTCTATTTCTTTTTATCAGGCATGTATCTCTGCCACTATTTCTCAACCATGCATCTATGAAGTTCAAAACAATAACTACACCCCAATTCCTTTGTTGGGATATAGAGTATTTATTCAATCTTAATGGAGGCTTTGGTTTACTATAAAGCATTGCGCTAAGTAATTCAAGTGAGTATGCATGGTAGGCAGGCAGGGGAGGGGCTCCATTTATTCATATAATTGATGCCACTGAGGGAATTGTAAAAGAGAGAGGGCCTCTGTTAAGCCCTAATATTGGCTCATTACCCCTTAACTGGGGCATATTACATTAGTAATGTTATTTTATTTATGTCGTCTTTATTCCATTAGTTGTAATTATACCTCCTAGTCTCTTATATATAACAAGGAGACATTTTCATTTTGAATCATCTTGTACTTGAACATTTATGTGGGGTAAAAGGAGGTTGCCCCTATCGAAAGATTGGTCGTTGTCATTGATGTCAACCCTAGTCATGGGTTTTGGACCGCAAGATTGATAAAGGTATTTGGACATGAAGGACAATGCACATGCATATACAACACCCATGAATGGAT
>SNQJ01S0095507.1:17258-31805 GCA_010110895.2 Picea sitchensis | reverse complement strand
GTGTGGTCATTGATAAAACACTTTGTTTGAAGTTTTTGAATTTAGAACACTTGAATTATGATTGGACGAAAGGAATTTCTCGTAGCTAGATCAAACATGAGTATTGGAATTTTCTCATTAGCTTGCATAGGTTCTTGACTTGCGAGGGGAGGTATGATGTTACTTTTCTGTATCATTTAAGGTTACTTCTGCATTTTGAGGGTGGGCTACAAATTCATTTTCCATACTTTGTAAGGATGAGTTTGATTAAAATGGCGAGAGGAGTTAATTTTTCCTATAAGAAACATGAAACAATCATATACCATCATGGTTCAATGAAATTATTGGTTGTACATGAGTTGAGGAACACGGTCAGTAGCTAGAAGAAACTTCTTACCCATTATTTTTCCCAAGAAGATGTTTCCAAGTCTATGGGAAAGGATGGAACAAGAGAGTGTAGAAAAGAATCTAGTAAGAAGGTTGGGAACAATAAAAGTAAGAGGAAGAAGCCAAGTAGTGGGGTAGACAATGTTGGCCCTAATTCTCCTAAGTCTGTTAATCAATTGGATAAAGGTAAAATAGTAAATTTGGAGGAAACTCTTGAACTAAGGGTTAAATGAAAAACAAGATTCAAGGAACACTATATAGACATGTCTACTAAAATCAAGACAAAGAACAATGAAAAGAAGAATTTGTTTGACAATGATCACGAGTTGGAACCAATATTCACAAAGAGATGTTGGGTTACATCGGAGAAGAATCACGGTGAGAAACTTGCACGAGGTTGAGGGGTTGGGATGAAAGGTCAGTTCTTGAAAATATCAGTATGAGACAATCCCCATGAGAAAAACAAAAGAGTAGAAAAGGAAAAGCGGGGTTTAGTACATGCGAGAGTACATGGTGAAACAAATGAAAATAAGAACTCATGATTGTTTGAAGAATAAATTACAACTCCTATCAGTCGAATCAATGGAGCATTAGGGTCAACACCTCAAACCACTAGAAACATGATGAAGCAAATGGTAACTCCCTATATACCCTCTTTGCCAAAAGAACTAGTTGATATTCTAGATTCACCAGAGTAGGAGGTGGGTACATTGAGACAATCAGTGAAATAGAGGAACTCCTGATAGAGACTTTTAAAGATTTGTTGGTTGAATGTCGCACTAGAAGGGAGGATAAAGAGAAGGCAGAACCTGAAACCTCTAGTATTTTGACTAAACAACAAATCATGATCAATATTAAACAACTCCAAAAGAAAAATGAAGAATTGAAGGAAGAGGTTGTGGAGTATCAAGTTACGGATAGACATATCAAGAAAGTGAATACACATCTTAAAGAGCATAATTGGAGGTTATAGGATGAAAAGGAAGAGGCCCTTTCTAAACTTGATAAATTTTTGCATCCGATACAATACACAAGAGTAATAAAAAAAGAAGCTTAAGGATGAAGCTTGAGGTTTCAACATTTTAAAACTAAACAATTAATGTTTATTCATGATAGAGATAGTATCATTTTTGAGATTTTGGAGATCTAGTTTTGATAATTTTGCATGAGGACATGCAATAGCTTGGCCATGGGGGAAATGTTGGGTCTCCTTTTGATATCCCAGTTACCCTATTTTTGTCTTTTGTCTTGATCAATTTTTCCATAGATGCATGAACCATATTCTCCTCATCATTGTTACATCCCTTAGCTAATTCTACAAGTACATGAGGTAATAAACATTTATTCATCAGTTTTGTGGTTTATTAATAGTTATAACTAGATAATTATATCCTCTAAGTTCTTTAATTACCTTGTTGTTATTATTTCAATTCAAACAGACTTTTAGGACATATTTCCTAGTCATTCCATACGTGTGTGCATTTGGTACCTATGGTCATCCGATACCAGTGTTTATTAATACATTGCAAATAGAAATCGTGGACAAGGAATTTTTGTCAAAGATCATAACTCTTTGTAATTTTAGCAATTTACATTTCCATATAAAGTTATAATTCTTCATGATTTACATGATTGGATATTGTATTTGACAAATTGTGATTGATTCTAGTTAGTTTTAATAGTTGGAAATTATGAGTGTTGAAAAAATATACCCATTATCATTCATTCATATAATTAAATTAGATTAAAAATAATTGTTATAAAAATATAAAAACAATACAAAAAAAAAAAAAAAAAAAAAAAAAAAAAAAAAATTATTTAAAAAAAAATTGGTCTCTCTTAATTTAAAATATTGTAGAAATTGTTTTAGGAAACTTGGGCTAAAGTGTTACAGAGATTTGATTTTTAATGAAATCTTAATTTAAAATAATGTGAAATTGTTTTAGGAAACTTGGACTATTCTAAAGAGTTAAATTTGATGCAATAAAAGGAACTTGAATAGCATACATACCATTAAATATATGTGTTTGAGGAGTATGACCATGTAGATAGGTTGTGTTATTACATGGTGTTTTGTGATGGTTCATGTTGTTTCTAAGGAGCCAGGGTGGTAAAGCCAAATAACTTATGAAAGGTTGATTTTGAAATTATATAGTGATGTTAAGTCAATGTAAAAAATGACAAAGGATAAAGAAGCTTGTTTTGTTGAAAATAAATAAATTCATCAAAGATAATTTAATTTAAGGTTACCAACATATATCCACCTATCATGCACCTAGATGGATCTAATTTCTTAAGATGTAATTTTTATTATTCCACTCCATGAGTTTTACTTGGTGCTTATAATTGTTTTTTTTAATTACATAGCTTTATTTTATTCTGTAAGTTGTTTTTTTTAATTGATCCAACTTTAATTTTTTTAATGTAGCATTATCTAACATAACCCATGGGATAGCATAACTTACTAAATCCTCAACATCCTCCATACTTTCGAATTTAAGAGCACATTTCTGCTAACATAGACTCATCTTAACGTCCATCAAGGGCCTAAAGGAATCATGGGTTAAGATATTTGACCCCTCTAGACACTTCTAGATCATGAGTTAAGATAGCTAGTTTAATACATTAATATTAAAAGTATTAGAAACATTAATATTATAAAATATATTAAATGATAGACTATATCTTTTAAACATGGGACCTCCATATATTAATGATGATGTATTAATTTGGAAAATAAAGTTAACACATTCAAACCAATATATATTTTAATGTATCAATATACTTTATAATATGTGTATTATTAAATATATTAAAATATTGCATTCTTTATTATATTAACAAAATAATTATATATCTAACTAAAATAATTATATATATATATATATATATATATATATATATATATATATATAACTAAAATAATTATTACTACTGTAATAAAATTTATTAAACTTTATTTTTATAGTTATTATTATTATTTTTTTATTTGAGGAGATGACTTTATTATTATAATTGTAGCATACCATAACTTAACAGTCAAAGTCTTGACATCTCCCCTATACACAGTGTAAAGGGCCTCTCTATGCAAAGATAACATTCTTTGGTGAAAGAACCCTCCACTCACCAATTTCATTGCTTAGTTTATGAAGGTGTAAGGAATAACATTACTTAGTGGAACCCTCCGCCCACCAATTTCATTGCTTAATTTATGGAGGTGTAAGGAATGACATTACTTAGTGGAACCCTCATCCTACCAATTTCATTGCTTAGTTTATAGAGATGAAAGGAATAACATTACTTAGTGGAAGATTCAAATAATCAAAATCTAATAAAGAAAATCAAAACAGATATTTGTTTATAACATTTTTATTATTAAAATAACCTCAAAATAATTGAATTTGTCCACTAATAACATTCTTTGTAAAGATCATAAAATGCATCTTATTAAAAAATATAAACATTTATTATATTATATCTAACTAAAATAATTAAAATAATTGTATATCTAATTAAAATAATTATTAACACTCTCATAAATTTATTAGACTTTATTTTTTGTAGTTATTATTATTGTAGTTGGGTAGACCCACTTTATTATTATAATTATAACATACCATAACTTAAAACTCAAAGTCTTGACATCTCCCACCAAATTCATTGCTTAGTTTATGGAGGTGTAAGGAATAACATTACTTCCGTCCACCAATTTCATTGCTTAGTTTATGGAGGTGTAAGGAATAACATTACTTAGTGGAACTCTCCTCCCTGTGTTTTTTGCTTAGTTTATAAAGGTGTAAAAATAATATTACTTAGTGCCACCCTAAGCACACAAATTTCATTGCTTAATTTATGGAAATGTAAAGAATAACATTACTTAGTTGAAAATCTAAATAGTCAAAATATAAAATACAAAATACAAAAAAAAAAAAAAAAATTTTTTTTTTTAACATTTTTTATTAGTAAAGAAACTCATCAAAAAAATTGAATTTGTACACTAGTAACTTATTCCCTTAAAATGGCAAACAAAATATATCTTATTAAAAATATATAAATATTTATTATTACAAAACTATTCTTAATTGAAAGAAAAGTGTTATGTTGAAGGTTGGAGAATGGTTCAAAGAGTACTACTATTAAGAAAGTGTGATGTGTTTAATATAATAGCCAAAGTGGAATTTAATATAGCCCAAATGGAATTTAATATAGTAACCCAGGTGGAGACGACTATGATTAAGAAAACACTGTTATTCACACCATGCCAACCGTTTCATTTATTGATTGCAGTTGTAATTTATTATTATTTTAATAATGATATAAACTATAAATACCGTTCATTTATTGAAAGCAGTTGTAATTTATTATTATTTTAATATTGATGTAAACTATAAATAAAACTATTGAGATCCATGTACACATAGTAAGATTTGTATCATCTTGTAGAGTGATACTGTTTTTGGGTTCGCTCGTATGCAAATGAGAATGGCGAAACATGGCTTGGTTGCGCTTCTATTCATCCTGCATTGCCTGCTGTTGCTCCAACATGCAAATGGAGGTCAAAATAGTTTGAGATGGAGATGAAGATGATCCACAAGCATTTGAACAGCAGGCATGACATGATCCAAGCACTTATACGTGTGGACTCCATCAGAACAAGGTCCTGGCAATACAGAAATAGTTATCATCACGGGAGGCTTTGAAATGCCAATAGCCTCTGGTGCAGTAGACCTGGGAACCGCTCTTTATTTCGTGGACGTGAACGTGGGAGCCCCTCCTCAGAAAGTTCTTATGGTTCCAGACACAGGGAGCGATCTTGTCTGGATGAACTGCAATCCCAAAATCCGATCCGCATCCACATTCCAACCCAGCAAATCCTCGTCTTTGTCATATGTTCCTTGTAAATCCAAAGTTGCAGTGCCGTTTCTTGCTTATCGATAGCTTATTTATGGTTCCAGCAGAAGGCCTGCAAATACAGCCAGGATTACTTGGGTGGCATCAGCAGCTTAGCAGCCCCTTATATCGGAAACCATAACGCAAGAAGTCCATGACAAAGCCCTCCCTTTGCGGGCAACAAGCGTATTGATTGGATGCGGAATGGACAACCAGCCTGCCGATTCACCTGTGAGCTCCAGAGGCGTGTTGGGATTAGGTCAAGATTTCACTTCATTTGCACAACAAACTGTCAGTTTATATGGAGGCAAGTTTCTTTCTGCTTAAGGGACTATCTGGATCCCTTCACAGTGAAAAACTCTCTGGTATTCGGAGATATACTCCAACAATCTTCTAAGTTTTTAAGGAAGCCCATTCAATATACTCCTATTCTTAAAGGAGGGACATCGAATTATTCTGTTGGAGTTGATGGAATCGTCATCGACGGAAAGAGGCTCCCATATCCACCAGTGCTTGGAAGATGGATATGATTCTGGTAACGGAGGGACAATTATAGATTCTGGGACTCTCTTACTATGTTCACAAAAGAGGCCTATGATGTAATAATGAGGCCCTTGGTGCCGCCATTGCATATCCCAGGGCTACAACACAAGACCCAGCGCAGTTTGAGCTGTGCTTCAAGACATCCGAAGTGAAGCAACTGAAATTGCCGATTTTGTCAATCGTTTTCGGTGGGGGGAAATATTTAGTCCGCCTTCTGGCAACTATGTTTTGGAGGTGGAAGAAGGAGTGGGATGTGTAGGGTTCCAAACCAGTCCCGCTGGGTCTCCAAATATTATTGGTAATCTTTTGCAGCAGAATTTCTTCTTGAATTACGATGTCCAGAAATCTCTTCGGTTTTGCTTCCAGCTGACTGTTCAGTTCTACTTAACTGATGGTTTAGGCTTTGTCACTTGGTTAATCATTCGAATAAATAAATGAATTCATGTTTGTTATGGACTTTGCTTCTCTGTTTTTTATCAAACAATCCACGAGACAGATTTCTTTGTTTTAACTAAGAAATATGGACTTGCTTCTCTGTTTTATCAAATTAGCCAACAGTTACGGACTTTGCTTCTCATATATCTTATGAGTGATTTCTTTGTTTAAACTGAAGTATGTGGACACTTCTCTGGCATCAAATTGGCCACCAGTTACGGACTTTGCTTCTCATATATATCTTATGGATTTCACTCATAAAATAGTGGGCTTAACATTCTACTTTACTAACACTACGTATAAATTTCTCTTTTTATTTCGCAGGGTGTATATATATATATATTAAAAGTTATACATCATGAAATTAAAAAAATAAAAATAAAAATTGATATCATATCCTAGTTTGCTTATTATTATTATTATTGGAGAATTTTAAAATAAAATATACATAATTTTTTTTTAAATTATTTGTAAGGTATACATGATAAAATAGATATCGTATCTGGTTAATAATAGTATTGTGGGTGTTGATTTTCTAAATGGGAAATAAAATTCTAATTAACTTAATTCATAAAAAAATTGTGTTTTGTATATGTAAAAAGAGCTTATTTTAAAATCATCTAAATACACAATACGATTGCAAGGAATTCATATCAATTTAATTTCAATTATATCTTTGAAAATACAAGGGAGAATTATATTCATTTGAATTATATTAGTCTAATTTTAATTGAAATGTAAAAGCGACTTTTGGTTAAAATAAAAATACTTTCTAGTTTCAAGAATGCTAAAATTGAAAGCTTTGAATTAAACATGCAATATATATATATATATATATATATATATATATATATATATATGTATATATATATATATATGATGTATTGAACTAAAAATTTAGATAAAAGGAAATTAAATATTTTGTATCTTTATTAAAGAAATATAGAAGTTTTGAGTATGTATTTTCTTTTCAAGGAATTGAGAAATATTAAAATGCAATGGGAAACTATATTTAACTATATAGTTTCATTCTCCCATTTTTAGAGGGTCAAATTGGTCCCTCCTCTTCCATAATTGTATTAGATATAGGGCGAAAGAGAAAATCAAGTTCTTTTTTATATCTATTTTGTCATAAAAATGTTTCTTCAAATGAACAATTAAACCCTCTGACCCTTGGTGATTAGAGGTGTGTGAGGGAATGTAATTAGAGCATTTTTTTTGGGGCACGCCTAGCCATGTGGTGGAAATTTTGTTAACATAAGGACAACCTATAAAATATTACAGTCAGGTTAGTATTAGCCAACCATTTTAAGGATGCAAAAGAGTATGTGGCTAGTTGTGATGATTGTCAAAGGATGGGGAAGCCAACTTCAGTTGATGAGATGCCTCTTCAAACACATGTAGTAATCGAACCTTTTGAAAAGCAGGAGTGGGTGCATTAGAATAATCAATCTAAAATGGCATATTGGTTTGTGTGGATGCAACAAAATGGGTAGAGGATAAATCTTTATTTTCTGTAAATGAACAGTCTCTTGATTTTTATGTTTGAAGAAATATTTTACCCATTTTGGTGTGCCTAGAGACATAGTAACGGACCAAGGGACCCAATTTACTTTTAACTTGGTCAAAGCTATCACAGAGAAAAATATCAAATCAATCCACAGAAAATCACCTCACCACCCTAAGAAAATGGATGGAATTAGAGTCAACCAATACCAAGACTGACCATACCCTTATGAATTGGTATATGGGAAGTAGGTTTTACTTCCCATAGAGTTTCAAGTAAAAACCCTTAGAACAACCATGAAATTAGGAATGAACCTAGATGAGACACAAGAAGAAACAAATGTGTGTAGTTGGATAGACTTGATGAGATTAGGAATATTCTCTTTGGGGAGCCATCTTGATTGAGGATCATGGACTAAATGTGCTTGACAAATTTATTAAGAAAAAGTACTTTCACCCAGGTGACTCGGCCTTATTGTATGACAGTGGTCTCAAAAATTTTAAAGGTAAGTTGTCAACACATTGGATTTTGGACCTTATGAGGTGGACACAATATTTGACAACAATTATGTTAAGATCAAAACCATTGATGCAGATCATACTTTGTTGTAAATGGGCATTGATTAAAATTTTATCATAAGCCTTTGTCTAAAGAGGATTTTATCAGACATGTTTTTCAAAGTTCTAAAATGAAATTGGTAAGAAAGGGAATTTCTCCCCTGCTGATTGACCACTGTAAGTATTTTTTGATCTAATTTAACATGCATATGTATATGTGTGTGTGTGTGTGTGTGTGTGAGAGAGAGAGTTTTTTTATATAGAGATTTTGGTCTCATTAACAGAGTGAAGCTAACTTTTTTTCCTTCATGTAGATAAGACAATAAGAAGAAAATTTATCAGGTGTAAGTTTATTCCTTTATCCATACCTGGTAGATTAATTATGGAAAAGGAGCCTAATGGAGTTTCTTTAATCTTTTTAGACTCTTAAAAAATTAAAAGCTTATGATTGAGAGGCGATCCTTCTCGAGAAAAATGCATGGAGACGATTATATGGAGTTTCTTTAAGGTTTTGGAACTCACAAAATTGAAAACAAATGACAGGGGACAAGCTTTCGGGCTTGAGAAAAGGACACTAGATGGAGTTTTTTATGTTTTTAGTCTTAAAAATTGTAAACATCTGACTGATCATTAAGCGTGCAGGCTCAAGAAAAAATCCACAAAAAGGAAATTGGTATGGGTTTTTCCAATGAAATTAAAAGAAGTGTCATAAAAGCAATGAAGTCTAGTTGGTTCAAGGAGTTTCTACGATCTCGACCTTGAGGAGGTTGTCAGAGTTATAGTTACTTTCTTGTTATTACTGAGGAGCTTGGAGACACAGTCATTGATTTTTTTCTCTCTTTTATATCACTTACTGTGCTACTTTTAGTTTATTAGTTTGACACTTCAGCAAAATCAATTTGAAAATTCCTTATCCTACAACATCAACATGTTTACAATTCTATCAAGCCCCTCCATTATATTTTGTACCATGATAGAAAATTCCATTACATGTTAGCAACTTCAACATTTGTGGTTTAGTAGTTCGTTATCACTATGAGTAAACAATAATTGCCAACATTTTCTACAGTTTGAAACTCCAAGTATGACAACTACAAATGGGTTCGTTGAATCATTAAGTCGTGCTTTATCAAAGATACATCAAGACACCTCAGAGTTTTGTTCCGGTATTGGAGGATTTTTCTGCTCTTGTTTTGATGTGAACTACAATACTATGGAAATAGTATTGTAATTTATGTCATGTACTTGACAATGTCTTTATTTGATAAATATCACTTCAAGTATGGAGGTATGAGTTAATTTATCACGTTACTTATATTTAATATCATTTAAATTATGTGCTTTAAATTGTTTTTTTACTCTTATGTACATCTTCCATCTTACACTATCAATGTCACCATCATCATTCCCTTTAAATTTTGATTTTTGCATTTATCCTATCTTGTTTGATAAGATTCAATGCATCCATCCTAATATCTCAAATTCCTTTTAGAGTGGGTGTCATTAAATTGAATGAGAGAAGACCATCCATTTGGCAGGGTTGTTACTATTCATAATGCATCATTACATATACTTGGTTTCCTTGCGGTATTAACACCATGATTCAGTCACTTTCATGACTATGTCACAATGATCCTAATAAGTTAATGAAAGTACACGAGTCATTGTTTAAAACTATCCTTTCGATGAATATTACCTTATGATGATCTTCCAATCGTATCGACTTCATCTCCGCTAGTTATTATTAAAAATGGTTTGAATGTGATTTACCATCAAATCACTATCGGACATGATCCTCTACATCATTATGGGATACGATCAATGGGTTGTTGTTATTTTGAACCATTGCCTCACCATCATAATCATGATTTGATTGTTATACCTTATTCATAATTAAAATACTCTCTTCTCAATGGCATCACCATTTAGATGAGCATCATTTATCCACATTATATTACTCTTTGAACTCCTCTATTTTGTTCATTCCCACTACTCGGTCATCCATCGTGTCCATTTCATTCTTGTCTTTTGTCCCCTTTTTTACGTTTTCTTGTTCTGGTACCAAACCCTCATCCTAAGCATTGTTTTTACATTTCATCAATCGGAGATTTGTTTAAGGTCGGTATGGGGATAGATCGACATGAGCCCATATTTCAACTTTACAGTAAATCTGAGGAGTACCAATCGTGCAAATAAATTTTTGAAAGGGTAGGCTAGGTAACCTTTATGGAAAAGTTTAGGGGCCACTATGATGGAATGTCTCACTCATTTTCTCATAGCTACGATGGGGAAAATGTTCATCTTGGGGAAATAAATTTGAAGGTGAGCGAAATTTTTACAATAGGAGCTACTAACTTTATCTTATGCAAAGAGAAAAATATTTAAAGAATTGTGGTCATTGATAAAACACTTTGTTTGAAGGTTTTGAATTTAGAACACTTGAATTATGATTGGACGAAAGGAATTTCTTGTAGCTAGATCAACCATGAGTATTGGAATTTTCTCATTGCTTGCATGGGTTCTTGACTACTGAGGGAGGTATGATGTTAAGTTTCTGTATCATTTAGGTTATACGTACATTTTGAGGGTGGGCTAAAAATTCATTTTCCATACTTTCTAAGGATGAGTTTGAGTAAAATGGCCAGGGAGTTAATTTTTCCTATAAGAGACATGAAACAATCATATACCATCATGTTTCAATGAAATTATTGGTTGTACATGGGTTGAGGAACAGGTGAGTAGCTAGAAGAAGCTTCTTACCCATTATTTTTCCCGAGAAGATGTTTCCAAGTCTATGGGAAGGATGGAACAAGAGAGTGTATAAAAGAATCTAGTAAGAAGGTTGGGAACAATAAAAGTAAGAAGAAGAAGCCAAGTAGTGGGGTAGACAATGCTGGCCCTAATTCTCCTAAGTCTATTAATGGTGGATAGGAATTAAAACAATGAGTGGGAGGAGAATCTTGAGGTGAGGGTTAAGCGACAAAAAGAATCAAAGAACCGTGTGGGAACTATCTACTAAAATCAAGACAAAGAACAATGAAAAGAAGAAGAAGAATTTGTTTGACAATCACGGGGGAAGTTGGAGACAATATTCAGCAAGAAGATGTTGGGTTACATCAGGAGAAGAATGCAGGATTTGAGAAAACACCTGAGTTGAGGGTTAATGATAAGAAAAGGTCCAGGATTCTTGAAAATATCAATATGAGACAATCCCCATAAGAAAACAAAGAGTAGAAAGGAAAAAGGGGTTTAGTACATGCGGGAGTCTATGGTGAAACAAATGAAAATAAGAACTCATGATTGTTTGAAGAATAAATTAAAACTCCTATCAGTCGAATCAATGGAGCATCATGGTCAACACCTCAAACCACTAGAATAATGATGAAGCAAATGGTAACTCCTTATATACCCTCTTTGCCAAAGAACTAGTTGATACAGTAGGAGGTGGGTACATTAAGGACAATCGGTGGCTGTAGGAATTGGTAATGAAGAGGCTTTTAAAGATTTGTTGGTTGAATGTCAGGCTAGAAGGGAGGATAAAGAGAACGCAGAACCTGAACCCTCTAGTATTTTGACTAAACAACAAATCATGATCAATATTAAACAACTCCAAAGAAAAATAGGAGGAATTAAGAAGGAAGGGTTGTGGAGTATCAAGTTCTGGATAGACATAAGAAAGTGGAATACACATCTTAAAGTACATAATTGGATGTTATAGGATGAAAAGGAAGAGGCCCTTTCTAAACTTGATAAATTTTTGCATCCGATACAATACACAAGAGTAATAAAAAAAGAAGCTTAAGGATGAATCTTCAGGTTTCAACATTTTAAAACCAAACAATTAATGTTTATTCAGGATAGAGATAGTATCATTTTGAGATTTTGGAGATCTTGTTTTGATAATTTTGCATGAGGACATGCACAAATCTAGGCATGGGGGAATGTTGGGTCTCCCTTTTTGATATCTACAAGTACATGTTTTTATTATATATTGATCAATTTTTCCATAGATAAATGACTAATCTACCTATTCTCTTCATTGTTACATCCCTTAGCTAATTCTACAAGTACATTAGGTAATAAACATTTATTCATCATTTTGTGGTTTATTAATAGTTATAACTAGATAATTATATCCTCTAATTTCTTTAATTACCTTGTTGTTATTATTTCAATTTGAAAGCAGGACTTTTAGGACATGTTCCTAGTCGTTCAATGCGATGTGTGCATTTTACAGTACCTATGGTCATCCGTCTGATGGTTATTAGCATGCATTGCAAATAGAAATCATGGACAAGGAATTTGTGTCAAAGATCATAACTCTTTGTAATTTTAGCAATTTACATTCCCATATAAAGTTATAATTCTTCATAATTTACATGATTGGATATTGTATTTGACAAATTTGTGATTGATTCTAGTTAGTTTTAATAGTTGGAAATTATGAGTGTTAGAAAAAATATACATATCATTCATTTATATAATTAAATTAGATTAAAAATAATTGTTATAAAAATATAAAAACAATACCTTTTATCATTCATTCATAAGATTAAATGAGATGATTATTTAAAATTTGGTCTTAATTTAAAATAATGTAGAAATTGTTTTAGGAAACTTGGGCTATTCCAAAGTGTTAAATTTGATGCAATAGAGTAATTCAAAATAATGTAGAAATTGTTTTAGGAAACTTGGAGTATTCCAAAGAGTTAAATTTGATTCAATAAAAAGGAACTTGAATAGCATACATACCATTAAATATATGTGTTAGAGGAGTATGACCATGTAGATAGGTTGTGTTATTACATAGTGTTTAATGATGGTTCATGTTGTTCCTAGACAAGATAGTAAAGCCAAATCACTTATGAAGGTTGATTTTCAAATTATATAGTGATGTTAAGTAAATGTAAAAAATGACAAGATAAAGAAGCTTGTTTTGTTGAAAATAAATAAATTCATCAAAGATAATTTAATTTAACGTTACAAACATATATCCACCTATCATGCACCTAGAGGGATCTAATTTCTTAAGATGTAATTTTTTTTTAATTATTATTTTTTTTTTTTTTTTTTTTTTTTTTTTTTTTTTTTTTTAATTGCACCAACCTTATTTTGTTAATGTTAATTTTTTGTTAATTGATCCAACTTTAATTTTTTTTATTAGCATTATCTAACATAACATGGGATGTATAACACTAAATCCTCAACATCTCCATACTCTAATTTAGAGCACATTTCTACTCACCAACACAGACTCATCTGCCGCGTCCATCAAGGGCCTAAAGGAATCATGGGTTAAGATATTTGACCCATCTAGACACTTCTAGATCATGGGTTAAGATAGCTAGTTTAATACATTAATAGTAAAAGTATTAAAATATTAATATTATAAAAATATATTGAAATGATATTAATATATATTTTTTTAATATGATAGGACCTCCATATATTAATGATGATGTATTAATTTGGAAAATAAAGTTAACACATTCAAACCAATGTATTTTTTAATGTATCAATATACTTTATATTATATTAATATTATTAAATATATTAAAATGTTACATTCTTTTTAAATATATTAACAAAAGGCAACATATATCCACCTATCATGCACCTACAGGGATCTAATTTCTTAAGATGTAATTTTTTAATTATTATTCCATTCCATAAGTTTTACTTGGTGCTTACTATTGTTTTTTTTTTAATTGCACCAACTTTATTTTGTTAATGTTAATTTTTGTTAATTGATCCAACTTTAATTTTTTTTAATGTAGCATTATCTAACATAACATAGGATAACATAACACTAAATCCTCAACATCTCCATACTCTAATTTAGAGCACATTTCTACTCACCAGCATAGACTCATCTTAACCTCCATCAAGGGCCTAAAAGAATCATGGGTTAAGATATTTGACCCCTATAGACACTTCTAGATCATGGATTAAGATAGCTAGTTTAATACATTAATATTAAAGTATTAAAAACATTAATATTATAAAATATATTAAATGATATTAATATATTTTTTAATATATTAGGACCTCCATGATGATGTATTAATTTGGAAAATAAAGTTAACACATTCAAACCAATATATATAATATATATTTTTAATGTATCAATATACTTTATAATATATTAATATTATTAAATATATTAAAATATTGCATTCTTTTAAATATATTAACAAAATAATTATATATCTAACTAAAATAATTATATATATAACTAAAATAATTATT
>SNQJ01S0095506.1:12459-40767 GCA_010110895.2 Picea sitchensis | reverse complement strand
TACAACAATCTTATGATTTATAAATCTTCACAGTTAGATAAACCTGTATGCAAAGACTTATACAAAATAATTCAATTGATGAAGAAGAGAAATATGTCATTCATTAACTGAACAAAGTAATTGCTGTATTTTTAAAGTAATGAAAGAAATCACATATGGATCACATTAATTAAATCACATCATTCTGCAATAGACTATGATAGCTAAAGTAGTCTATAATCAACTGCAAATGACATGCATAAACTTGAAACAAAAGATTGATATATTGAAAAGCGAAAGCTGTAGCAATAACATCAATTCTCGTCTCAGTTTGTATTAGAAATCCATAGCCTGGTTCTCCCACAAGTGAGGATGCTCCTTATTACAAAAAATAATAAGTATTTAAAGACCTTCCATAGGGCAAAAGATTCCTGTGGAAGTTATCAAAACTGTTTACATAAAATCTGGGAAGACATCCCAAGTCTGACTAAACTATGAACCTAAAATAAAACTAAAACACACAAATATCTCCTAGACTATCCAGCATGTCGAATGCAATTCGGATGTACCTGAAAAGGGTAAAAAATGGACAAGTTAGAAGGGTATTTTATTAATAAAATGATAAAAAAATCTAATTCTATAGACTAGCTACAGAATCTTGCGATTCTGTAGCTGGTCTAAATCAGACACAGAATCAACATGAAAATCAATTCAAATCTTTTAAAGAATTAAATTCAACTATTAACAAGTATCTAATAGCTAATTGAAATACAAACGAATCATTCAAATCGAGATTGTTATACTAATTCGAGATCAAAACTAAACTAAAATAAAATGACTACAGAGATGCGTATACTCTGTTTCGTTTGTTACCATAAAATTGGGTGAGTAGTATAATATCGAACATTAATGAAATCGTTCCATATCAAATTGAAATCGATATAATTAAAACAAATCATAGGCAATTGTTATGCTGCCTCATCAACAGGAAACACCATCGAATCCAGACAATATCATTTTCAAATCGACATAACCGTATTGACATAACAAACGATCCATTACAAACAAAACCATAATGAGATCAATCAACAGGATCTGTAGGATTAGTTTGATCGTTTTTTATTGCTATTTGGGGCAAACAAACTCGATTAACATTGAATGAAACCGTTCCTTTCAAAACGAATTATAACCATATTTGACAGATATAACAAATGTCGATCAATTCGTTTTGCAAATCAAACAGAGCAGCATCTATAATACGAATCCAACTCATAAAACAATCTTGCCAACTCAATATATGGGATAATCCAATCAAAATAAGAGCGAATCGAACAGTTGGGGTTTGACATAGTTATTATGAATCAAAACCGCTCCATGATTCAGGTGTGGATATCATTTGTACAGGCTTAAATGAGAATATCGTTTTCATAAAAAATAGAGTCCTTCTTTCCAAATCAGAGCCGAACAGAGTTGTATTCCTGTTTTAGAAGATTACATGACACAACATATTAAAAGATCATAACAACCAAACTCACGAAATCATTTCAAAAGTCAAATCATCAAAACTCAATTAGGGTCAATGTGATCCTACTACAACGAAATCATACCAAATCAAAATATGATCGTGCTCTAAATTTAGCATGAAAACCTCCTTTTCAAGTTGGATACAAACAAATTCAATTGAAAGAAAACCATCGATTTCGTTAACTTAACAGACAAACGAATCAAATCTGATGAAAATCTATCAGTGGCTAAACTGGGTATGAGCAAATCGTGTATCCAAATCGAAACTTCATTTATTTTTAGCAAAGAGAAAACAATGTATAGGATGAACAACATTATGACAGATCCATTTCGAATGATAGACAGAGCTATTTGAAAACCAAATTCAAATCATTATATTAATCCTGGTCATTAACAAAACTAACATGATATCAAAATTAATACCTGTATGATGAGTAGACGGCTTGATCATGAAATTTTGGAGTTGAAAACGACTGTATCCGATTCAACATTCCGAAAAACGATGGAACCAGTAGTCGTCTGCTTCCTATCACTTGGTTGAATCTTGTCCCTTTGGCTGGTCAACACTGCAACTTGGTATTCCAACCATTTGATTTTCGATTGAAGTAAAGGAACGTCTAAATAGTATCGTTCCAACCACACATCACATTGGTCACATGACCACTGTCCGGTCTTCGAAGATGCAGGTGAGGGTTTGGTTACATTGCCGAGGGTTTCGTTAGGTAGTTCAATCCCTGGGTAGCTGGGATTGTTTCTTAGGCAAGGGGGAAGATTCGAAATGAAGTCATAAGGTGGCTCGGAGCATAGACCCTTTAAGTAAGGTTACTCACTAGCTAGGAAGCGTTCTATGTTAGAGTCTGAATCCTCACTAAGGACTATGGGCTTCTTCTCAACACTAGGTTTAGGCTTATTTCTAGCCACTCTCGAGATAAGCCGAGCATTCTTTTTTCCTTTGCCATCAATAATAGGGTTACCTCTAACCTTTTTGCTCATAGGATTTTTTATAGCCTCAGCCTTCTTAGTTATAACGTCGAGTAAGTCAATATCAGGGTTGACCGAAGGCTTAGGAGAGGGAAGTAGGACATGGAAGGGCACGGGTGGCCCAACCTTGGTTTCATTAACAACAAGCTTGTCAATCTGGACAAGGTCTGTATCATCAAAACCATTTCGAGCGATAAAATCTCGCCAGCTATCACTGTGGAGACTTAAGTGATGAACAATGATAAGTCTAATTAGTCCATGGTGGAACAGGCTACTATCGTCCTTCTCCCTTTTAAACCTTTTTTACATTTTTCACAGGCTACGCTGGAAATACAAAGGCATATTCAATGGATACCTTATAAAATTCATTAACAAACGCAGGTGGTAGAGAAAAATGAGTCCATATCGACCCTCACAGGTCACGAATTGTTTAAATACTATCAAAATTTCATGCCATCATGGTTTAAGAATGGAAATGGGGATACCTCTGTCACAATATGTGACCTTTTGCGAGACGACCAGTAGTGGCCATGGCACCTCTTCCACCTTTGAATTTTTGAACCAATGCTGGCCCATGGCTGCTAACTCGGTGGTAGAGCTAATGAACTCTTCACTGATTTCCAATTGAATGTCGCCCACCTTGGCTCTACAACCATCAAAAGTCAGGGTGAATTGTTGTGCCACAAATAATTTAAAACCCTCAAACCTCTGCATGAAGGTGAGCCAACCATTATCCTCTAAGTCCTTCCATGCATGGTCGAACAGTAGCAAGGCTTGGCTACCGTTCGGCTCAATTCGCACCACCGGTGCCATGGAGCTGAGCACACGGTGAAGGAGCCAGGGTTTAGATCATAGCATACACAGGAGAAGAGTGCACGACGGGTTACCCGAGCTAACAGAGGTAAAACAGGGATAAGGGATATGCATTAATGACATCATGCGAAGGTGGTGGAGCTTATTTCTGCCATGCATAATAGTTATTGCCAAGGTACAACCGTCGACGCTTATAGTGGTTCAACCCACTATTGTATAGTTTTAAAAATCATGTCACTTGCCCGACCAATGAAATCAATGGTAAGTGTATAAACCAACGCGCACAATCAAAGTTATGCCATAGTTTTAAACACCCAACATACAAATCGAAACCAATACCAATGTTTTGACTATGTGACATGCGTTGTAACAATTCATATAAAGAGTTTAACCAATGTGCCAATGCATTTTAAACTAGGTGTCATATCAAATGAAATATATCAAGGGTTTAACCATAACACTTATATATCTTTATGAAACCAATGGTCAAGTAGATCAAATCAAATAACATATAAATACAATCGCCAATGCATCACAAACTCAATGAGACAAAGTCACACAATCAATCCAAGAATGTCCAATGAGTACAAATCAGAAAGTTTTTCCAACTGCATAATGATAAGTGAAATGTAAGCGCAATGGGCATATCAACAATAAGGATAATGACAATTCAATAATGATTCTAATGCGACTTTTAAATACAAAGTTTTCATGCTTATAGTCGTGAAAACAAAAATGAAGGTAAATGTGCAAATGTCGCAAAAATAAAAGTGTCGTTTACTTGAAAACTGCGACGAAAAATTGATGTTTGCAAAACATTGGTGTAGGCAGCTTATAAGACAATGGAAAAATGTGAATTGGCTACCAACACGGTCATGATTTTATGTGGGAAGACACCGCTAACAAAGCATTTGATTCTTTGAAAATTTCATTAACCCGCACACCACTATTATATCCTCGAGATTACAGTCGAGATTACTTCTTATATTTGGTTGCTTCGGATCACACCATCGTTATGGTTCTAGTCTAATAGGATGATTCAAAATACAAACGTGTCATTTACTATTTTATTTGGAGTCTTATGTCCACCGAGATCAAATACATGCATGTGGAGAAGTTGGCCTTGGAAGCTGTTCAAGTTGTCCAGTGTTTTCGACACTATATTTTATTGCGCCAAACCACGATTATTTATGATTGCAACCCTATGAAATATATTATTACTAGACAATTGCTAGGGGAAAAATACTCCAAATGGATTGTGATTCTCTAGGAGTTTGATTTGGAGTTTGAAAAAGATAAGTCAAAGAAATCGTTTTTCTTTGCTAAGTTAATATGCGACCTTCTCTCCGCTGATACAAAAACTGTGGTAGAAGATTCTTTCCATGATGAATCTCTCTTTTTTATCAGTTCAAAAAATATATGGTGTGGATAAATCACCATTTATCTCCAAAACCAAAGTTTCCAGCCTGATGTATCTCATGTATATCATTGTCGTATTCAGTATCAATACCGCCAATATATTATTCTTGGTGATACCCTTTACCGTCATGGTATTGACTTAGTGTTTCGACGATGTCTAGACTATGATGAAGTTGAGAAAGTGCTAAATGATTGTCATTCTAGAGAATTTGGTGGTCATGTTTCTGGGTGTGCCACTGTCCAAGAGATCCTATGAGTCGGTTACCTTTTGCCTTCAATTTTCAAGGATTTCAATCTCCCATTTCAAAAAATCCATGCTTGTCAAACCGATAATAATAATATTCGATCTCATCTTGCTCCTCTATATCCTATGGTTTTTGTTGGTCCATTTTCTAAATGGGGAATTGAATTCATGACATGTAACCCTCACTCAGTCGGGGGGAATGGATACATCATTGTAGCTGTGGATTAATTCACTAAGTGGGTCGAGGCGATGCCTACATTTGATAACACCAAGAAAAATGCAACACTTTTCATATTCAATCATATCATCACTAGATTTTGTGTAACTCAATCCATCACCACTGACAATGGAACCCATTTTCACAATTTCATGATGTCTGAGATAACTGGTAAGTTGGGTTTACAAACTAAAAAATCAACCCCTTATTATCCACGAGACAATGGCCAGGTTGAAGCAAACAACAAATTTTTGATCACTATGCTTCAACATATGGTGAGGATTCATAATTCAAGTTGGCATACCATGATTTTTTTGGCATTATGGGCCTATCATACGTTAGTTAAATTTGATACGGGTTTCACTCCTTTCCAATTAGTGTATGGTATCTAAGTTGTCTTATCGATTGAATGTCAAATTCTGTCTCTAAAGCTAGTCGCCGAACTTCTCCCCAACACGACAGCCAACGAAGAACATCTGTTATATTTAATGAAATTAGACAAGAATCATCATGATGTTGTGTTAGTGATAGAAACTTAGAAGAAACGAGTTAAGCCTCAATATGAAAAACATGTTAAACCTCGTGTTTTTTCTGAAGGAGATTCGGTTCTCCCTTATGACCAATATCATGACTTGTTGGGGGTAGGTAAATTCGAGCCCATGTGGCGTGGTCCTTATATTGTTAAATGAGTATTAGAGAAAGGTTCTTACAAGTTGGTTGGTTATGATGGAATTCCTTTGGGTGAACCCAGAAATGGGCTCTACCTAAAGAAGTACTATGCTTAAAATGTTTTGCATGGGTACTTATATACTTTAATGTATCATATTCTAGTGTTCTTTTTTTTGTTTCCATTTCTTCCCTCACACTTCTTAGCTTGTCTCACGCTTGGTTTCCATATGTCGACATTCTCACTACCTAATATTGGATTTGATGATGGTGCTAGTCACAGTACTCAAAATCTCATGTTTATTGCATGGGAAATCTATGCACCTACGAACAAGTTGATAAATCTATGTGGTATTTTCCTGCGTCGTGCAACCAATACCATTGCGTAATATAGTGTGGTCATTAGATTATTGATTGAAACCATTTCACTTTGGATCCATCATATGATTTTATGACTAAATTCTCAATGTGTGGTGTTGTAATCAAGCAAAATCTATTCCATCAGAAGTCCTACACTATTACGGGAATATTTGAGAATTCACCTCTTGGAAAGGAGTTTTGATTACATTGAATATCAACACATTCCTACATATATAAATACATTAAAAGATGTTTTATCCAATTATGTTTTAGATAGACATTTGTGCAATTTATAAATCCAAATACAAACACAGAAGGACAAGTAAGGCAGTAGAAATTTTATGTCTTATAACAGAAAACATTACAAAACAGGTGTCCTGAGACCAAAATATCAAAGAACATGGCTTCATATACATATATGCATCATGGATGTTTCTCATGATATCAAACTACTATCCATGCTATGTGACAAAGCAGTCGACCAATATATGCTGAAACGCCAATAGTTTGGCATTGGTAATGTCGAGGAATCTCATCTACAGTAATGTCAGGGATTTCCATAGTCAATCCCTCAAGGTTATGCTCAATATCCTAGATATCCTCGACCATTGCTCGATCTTGACCAGCCACTGCACCTACCTCCCCATGTCTTTGGATAAGATATGAACCCAGAGGTTTGAAAGGTACCACATATGCATTTGAAAGCATTTGATTAGTATCGGATACATAATATAAAATTTTCATAATAAAAAAGCTAAAAATAATATATAAATAAAAAATCTTTTTTACCTATGTCTCCTGAATGCACACCCTTAGGTAATGCTAAATCTGGATCACCACGGAAATCAACTCCATAATCTAAATAATCCTCAGTCATAATGAGTTGATCTCTTGGCCATTGGAAGAAGGTAGGCCTATATGTGATATTTGGGATTCCACCATGGAATTGCATCAAGTCAACCCACCTCTTCATGTGAGGATCCCCTGGAGAAGAAACACCCCAATCCACCTTTTGAAGATGCAAAAGTGGGACCCTTTCAAGGAAAAAGGACACCAAAATTTATCCATACCTAAACTGTTTTAACTGACCAGTCCTGCACTTTGTCAACTATTTTTTTATTTTATTGAGGAGGCCCTCGCACTAGTTGAATACTCAAGGTTCCATGCTCTCAATAACATAATAAAATTGATTCTTCAAGGCTGAGTGTGGAGCTTCACTCCCTACAACATGGGTGATGGTTAAGACTATTATCCTCAGAGATAAGTCAAGGACATTCTTTATGGGAATCTTCCCACTGAATTTCTCTGTGTCGGCTGAGCGATATTGCGTGACATAGTGATCCATTGGTTCACCTCCTCCCCTACGACCTGATAAGGATACTCAGGACCCACGACAAGAAAAAACATTCAATAAATAGATGTCTTCAATATCCAAAGTGAGCGTTTTCACCCCAACATGGAAAACTTTCTCATTCACATCCCACATTCGGACCAAGTGCTCTAATAAAACTAATTGAGCCCTCATGCCCTAAAATTTGAAGAATTTAAGAAATCCACACTTCTAGAGTGCCATAAATATGTTGGGGTCATTCCCAAAAATAAAATATTCTTCTTCATGTTCTCTCTCCCTCCATTCTAGCACTATGAACCGTGGAAAATCTGCCAAAGGACAATTAAACATGAGTTAGTTTATTGAAAATCCAAATTTGTTGGCTTCATTGGTTCATTGTTTATTTTTTCTTTTTGAGTTGTGATCGACTCAAAATGAAGGTTTAGTATAGTGATACATCATATCTCTTCATTCCTTTAACCCCTGAACCGATACTAGATCATCGCATTTTCCGATACAGGGAGCCTGCGACGATTTGAGGGCTCATTTCCCCTTTAAGAAATTTCCCATACAACAAACAAATCACCATAAAAATTGAACAAATTTTCTATAAAAAGAGAGAGGAGAGGGAGAGAACCAACCTCATGGAGTCAAATTGAATAATCGTCCACAAATTATGCCACAATATTCATTTGAAAATCAGGTAAAAATGAGGGTTTTAACACTATTTTTGGTGAATTACAAATGAAAAGGTAAAAATGATTCAGTTTTTGACCTATTTAAAAACATTTTACCACTTTTTCACCTATATCAAGTTATTGTTCACCTATTTATATCAATGTTAACCCTAATGAATGTTTCAAAGTGTAAATATTACAGGATACGGGTCAGGCAACTCAATATTTTGGCATGGATAAAAAATTTTATCGTTTTTTAGGAGTTTTTTGGAAACCATTTGATGTAAATATTCTTTTAATTTTTTTCAGTAAAAAAAATCGAGCAGAGTCTTTTTTATTTATCATGCTTGTAAATATACGAGAACATAACCGAGTGAACTTTTATCACTTTTTCAGACTCATTAAGGTTACACAAAAAAGGAATCCCCTGGAGTCCTCTTTAAGCTCTTTTCAAACTCTCTAAATATGAAAAGATTGTCGAGAAATATTGTTCTTTTCATGCTCGTTAAAGTATTTGAAGAAAAAATATTTTGAGTGGTAGATTATCTCTTTTTTGTTCTCATTAGACTACTTTATGAAAAATGACATTTTGGAGTTTCCTTTAAGTGTTTTTTAGACTCTCTAAATATGAAAAAACACTGAGTTTACTTTCTTTGGACTCGTAAAACAAACATAAAAATGCCCATATAGGAATGAACCAATCCTTCCTAGGGTTCGTTAAAAATACTTTGAGGGACTCATCTAAAGGATGAGTTTACAATTCAAGAATATGTTATCCTGCTCAAGCTTGTGTAAAAGCAAAGAGGTACTTTCCAGAAATGGTGGGGGGGATTTTGAAAGAAATATATATCTTTATCTGTGTTAGTGGCAGTAAGATTCTCTTGAACATGACACCCCTTTTCATTGTTGTATCTAGGTTGGGAAATCCATTTGTCTCTCGTTTGATCATCCACAAGTCTATATATTGGTCGTCCTTGAGTCAATGTTTCCATGACAATTATCGTTTCATTTATATGTTCAAGAGAAGTTCAACTGAAATGAGCCTTCTACCGAATTGGCCATCTGCAGTCCTCAAACTCTTACCATGTTGGCCTTCCCTCAGTCAGTCCTGGATCTCCTTATGCTCTGATATACTTTAAATCTTTAACATGTTTCGTGTCATTGATGGGGGATACATTAAGGCCCTCTTGTGATGAGTCTTTTCCTATCTAATTCAACTGATTATCTAGGAATTAGACTTACAAATTACTTAGTAACTTGGATCCTGCATTCCTTAATGGAAGGTTTCCTCATTTTTGAGAGTGGGTTTACATCAATGTCCTCTGATTGGAATATTCCATCGATTTTTCGACTTCATATCATTAATTCACATTCGTTGGATTGTACTAGAGTACCTTGGGGGTCATTGACATTAATGATGATTTCCCTCACAGTTGTTAACGGTATTCATTAATGACCAGTAATCAAGTGGTTTCTACCATGTTCGACTTCAACATCTATAATCACATGGATAGATTCGTACTTTGGGATGATGGAAATGAAGACCCTCGATATTGTCACATGGATAGATTCGTACTTCGGGACGATGGAAATGAAGACCTTCGATATTGTCACATGGATCCAGGTTGCAATGGAGTAGTCATGAGTCTGTACTGACAAATAGATCCACTGTGTAGTGTCATGAATATGTTTAAATTTGAATCTTTATAACATAGATCCACAATGTATTTCTCGTGGCTATGTTGAATCATAATGACATGGATCCACAGTGTATGATTGGTGGCCATAATTCACTTAACACTTATGCTTAGGGTCACTTGTATTCTGAGTATGGGAATTCCTACCTCAATAAAGGTATCTTATTATGTTGATGCTTGTTTGGTGGCAATTTTTCAACTAATGTTCTCCTTGTTCTCAACACACATACTCTACAATGTATTTCAGTCGTCATTCTTTTCCAACTTCATACTTTGGGGAAATTTTATTACACATTATTTTCATCACCCTTATGACCATTGATAATATGTGTATCACCTATTAGAAGAAATATCATTTTCCCTATTCCCTGAACGATGTTGAATAAATAAAATTTCCATGAGAGATGGAAATGTCTTTTCCTTATTTCAAAACCTTGTAAAGAAGGATCGTCACACCTTTCTCAATGTTATGGGTGTGATGATTTAGAATCAACGTAGGATGCACCATAGTGTCCTGCGACATCATTTCATATTTTTTAGTGTAAAGGGTGCGATGATGTTTGAATAAAGGAAAAAAGAGAAATTTCTCGAAGGTTCTAGAATAGAATCTTCGAAAGGATGAGGTGGCCTCCGATCGGTTTGGATCTCACCCATTTTTTAGATTTAGTGGGATCATATTAATCCATTCATCCCTTCCCCTTAACTCTATATTAGGAGGGATATCTCATGAGAAGAGTTAGGCTATCTTATGTGTGAAGAATTATGTTGAATATTGTGCTTGTGATAGATTTTCTTTAGCTTTCCAAGTCAAGTTGTGTGTAGCCTTCATCAAAATCATTGGAGAAATAGGTGTGTATGTGTAGAGGAAAAGGACCATTGAAAGGGACCTTGAAACATCAAGGAACATGTTTTATTCTCCACTTTCATTGATATAATACAATAATACATTTCTTTCCTATAAAAGTGTCTCCATTTTTATTGCATAAATCCTTGATCTTATGCATAGGTTCCATTAGAATATATATATCATTGATATTTATTTGTTTGTTTGTGTTTCTCAACAGGTTCAACATCCCAAAAACCTTGATATGGAACAAGGACGACACTATAAAGGATAAAACAATGTTTAAACAATATGTTGTTTATCCCTCATTAAGCTAGGATACATTACAATGGAAACCTAAGGAAAAGTTTGTATTTTGTCACGTTTTTTTCTAATTTCTTGTTGAAATTAGGGATATTAGTTCGTGTTAGCACTTACCAATTTCTATGATAACAATACGTATTGACCTAGTTTAAAATATTGAAATACATACCCACCTTTATTTCATGTTATTTCATCGTGTGTCATATATTCTCCTTTAATAACCATCGACCCATTCAGAAATTAAATGCCTTCAGAGTCTGTTAATATTCGCATGAGGGTATTGTTTCCCTCTAAGCATCGTGCCATCCAATAATCAGTGCCCCATTCATTATCTCTTGGGTAAAACAATGTGTATATGTTCCCTACAAAAAATAGAGTGCCAAAATGTGAGTCCACTAAATGACCAAAGCATAAAACATTGATGCTAGTTATTCAAAATTTAAAAGAAGAATTCAACAAACCTCGTAGTATGATATATGAGACATGATCATAATCTACTAAAATAATTGATTGGTCCACCTCCAATTGGGATAATTACATAGTTATAAGTTGACCAATGGGGAGTGATGCATGATCCCATCTATCAAACCAGTCTGTTGATTCACAATCATCCCATTCATTACTACTACATGAAACACATAAGCAAGAGAGTTTTCTCATCCATATTTCAAATGTTGCAATTTCTGATGTTATAAATTAATGGAATCCATAAGTTCCCTAGATTTTTTTTCACTCATACCACTGTGATCAATCTACAATGACCACCTCCCAAAAATATATATGTACATATGATTTCCTGTGTGATTAATATTCACGGGTTCATGTTCCCTCTGCCATTACTGAAGATCACCATTCAACAATGGATTTTGCAACTCGAATGAGGAAAGTAGTTGTGAACTTCATTTATTTCCTTCATAATGCTTTTTTTATGCATGCACCTACTCCATCATACTCCCCTTTCTTGTTCCCAGATAAAGAGAGAAGGTAGAGAGAGAGAGAGAGTGAAAGGAAGGGGGGGAGATATAGTGGGGAGGGTTAGATGTATGAGAGAGAGAGAGATGAGAGACAGTTGTAGGAATGGGGAGAGAGGGATAGAGGGAGGAGGGGGTGGAGAGAGACTGAGACTTATTATGAGAGGAAGGGGGAGATAGAGGGAAGGGGGAGTAGAGATATAAAAAGATAGAAATGGGGCAAGAGTAGAGGAGAGAGAGGTAGGGGTATATAGTGAGAGTCATACTAAAAAAAATGAGAGAGAGAAAGAGGTGGTAGATATAGGAGAGAAAGACATGATATATAGTGGGAGGGAGAGGGAGATATAGAGGGGGGTTAGAGAGAGAATGTATGAGTTTGAGAGGGGGGGAAGAGAAAGAAAGAGAGGCGGTATGTAACCAAGATGGAGGTCTTCCTCCATGGATTCAATACCGAACTTGTCACCCTACATTGCATAAGAGTATGAGTTTTTAATGTTATTGGCTACAATTACCTAAATGTTTGAAGGAGGTACAAATAAGATATTTGGGTACTTACAATTTGGGACTGCAATTTCAAGTAGCCGCTCTGGCCTAGCCTGTGTTGGCCACATTTGGAAAGCCTTTCTTTTGTTTCCTTTGACATGTCAGTCAACCTATCATCAAAAGTTTCAAGTATGTTAATATATACCATAGTTTTATTTACATATAAAACAAATTGAAGGTATTGAATTGAAATTGTAATTTACCTTCTGGGACCAGAGGGTTTTTTTCATTCATCTGTCAATTTCTTCTCTTTTGCATCCTCAATAAGGTCCTTCCACTCCCTCTCTGGAATCATCATAGGATGATCGTACCTATTGTTTTGTTTCAAGTTCTTCCTATACGTTTCTCACATATATTTTAAATATTGTCCAATTGCGGCGGTGGCCTAGGTATTATTAAATATGTCTACACCAAGAAGGATTTCAAGATAATACATCAATTCTTTTTTGAGGTTGGAATTCTAGGAATTCCACCTCTCTCGCATGGTGGGCTCAAAAATCAGCAATGCCTTATTCTCCAAGGACCTATAAAAACTGTTTTTCCTTACACACAAAAACATTATATGATTATTAATTTAAAAATAATAATTTAGATGATTTATATTTGTCTACATAGAGAACATGAAACAATTAAAATTTTAAAAATTATCTGGGACTTTAAATTTCTTTAATGGAATCCCTTCCCCATTTACCATAAACATTCCCTTATGGTTCGTCGTGTTGTTCACGTGTATTTCTTTAGGAAAATCAGCCATATAGTTGGTCAAATCATCAGCCTCATCTCTGAAACCACCTCCAGAGCCTATCTGTGTGGTCACTTCTTGGGTGTGCATGTCGTGGCTCGCACCTAATGGTGCGGAACGTGGAGATATGAATAGTTGCATCCTAGCAAGTTTACGAGGGCCTGCATCGAGACCTTGTGATGTATGTACAACGCCACTACTACTGACACCATGCATGTTGGGGTCAACAAGATCCAAAAATATCTATATAAGAAACAAAACATTTTTTCATTTAGATAATGTAAAAGTTAAAAATCCATCTTTCATAATTGATCTTATGACATAAAAATAAAACGACTTGAAATTATGGTTATTACCTTATATGTCTTAATCATTGTCTTAACTTCTCTAATCCTTTCTTTGACCTCAGGAGTTTGACCTAGAATATCTAACAAGTGAGCTAGTTCCTTGTTTTCTTTATTGATATTTTCTTAATTAAAACCATAGGGTCAAGGGATTCACACAAATCCATTTCGTCGAGCGAATCATCATCATCATGATGTCCCACTGACTACATATTCAACAAAATAAATGATAATTCAGTTATGTAAACAAATAAAATAATTGATCACCATAGAAATAAAATGCACATTAAATGCAATTCAAAAATTATTGTTCATTTACCTGTTCTAAGGCCACTTTTGATTTACCATGATCAACCTTCTACATTATAGTAAAATTAGAACCGTGATCATCATCATGAGAAATAAATTCAAATGTATGAGAAATCCTTCCTCTTTATTGGCATCCAAGGAGGAATTTTATTGTTGATAACAAAAATAGGCCACGCTGAGTAAACAGACCAAATATATCCAAATGGATTAACACTGTAAAGAACATAATGAAAATCATAAAATATAAGAATCGTTTCTAACAGTTTGGGTAAATTAGTATATGTACCTCCCCCATAATAACAACGTCTGTATCTATTTGATTCAAATTGTAATCAATCAATAACTCTTCCTTTGCAACTATTGATTTTATTGCACATACGAATACATAGTTTCCTTCATGCCCCTCAAATACGCAATTGGGTCACTTATTTGTGGTCACAGGTCGTATACTATTTATAAACACTGCAATATTCCCCTTTGCTTTTATCCTTTCGTCAATATAGATAGCTTCTCCTTTATTTTGATCATTGTCTTTTAGTTGTATAAAATTTGCAGCCAAGGCATATCTCCACATACATTTTGTATATTGGACTATTCGTATCCAAGATTTTTAGATATAATAGGGTCTGACGTAGTAGATCAATTCAGTTAATCCGTCATAAAAACAAAATTATTCCATCCATGCAAAATATCCCCAAACCATGTAATGACAATGGAGAAATCTAGTATATCCTTTCGTTTACACAAAAATCAGTTTTATTTCAAGAAGATCCTTGGGTACCCATCGTTTCACTATATGTTTGTACCTCAAGAAAGCCTCAATGTTTTCTATTCTCTCATCATCATAAGAACATGATCCCCCTTCACAAGAAAAAATTCCATGCCTCTATGGAATTTTCTTCTGATCTTCTCACCTCTAGTTGATCTCCACCTGTTAGACCTACTAGATGTCTCACTTTCCACTATTCTACCTGAAATTACCTCACTTAATGAAGATAAATCTGACAAATACATGTTTTATTGTACATCCTATAACACCGTCAATGATATAAGGTGACTTTCAGATCTATTTTATGCATGATAAGATTTCCCTAGAATGTTGAAACTCGTGGCATAAGCTTGATATCTTTTCTCTTGAATTGCCTAGTGGATTAGGGTTGTTAAGAAGTGAAATATCATATATTATTTCTATTGTTTTATTATATTTCATATCATCCCTAATGATGTAAATTCTTAGGTACTATATCTGGGAAACTTTAGGAAAGAGGTAAAATTTTTGAAGTTCAAGACACTAAGTTTCTAATTTACAATTTCAACAGAATTTTTAATTGAACTTTTTACACAAAAAAATGTTTTCTAGAGTCAATTAAACAAACAAAAAATTTCTACTAGAACCCAAAAAGATAATGGTGGTGTTGGATTGATGCCAATGTGTCTTCATCAGGTACAGTGTCGGGTGGTATAGCAATGTGTCTACACAGATAAGTTTTGGAGGTGAATTTTGATTTCTTGGGATTAGTTAAATTATTCCATTGGTACTTGGCATTTATTTTTTGAGAAAAACTAGTGTGTTTCTTGTATATATTTTTGAACCCTGTTAATAAGTACAATGGTCACAATTTCAATGTCTAGAAGAAACGTATGATTACCAAATTCCAATGCAATGGATTGTTAGGATTGGTCACAGGAAAGTGTAGGAGAAACTGTGACGATGAGAATGGGCAAGAAGTCTTTCACTTGAAGAAGAGATAGGCTATGATGTTAATAAAGTTGTCCATAACAAATGCTAAGTTTCTACAAGTCCAAGATTTGGTAGTGATTACCTTGAAGAGTTTATATCCTTTTGAAAACAAAAATTGAACTTTAAATGTCACCAAGGAGATTACTAACATTGCATTTAAGTTGTGTAAACAATTATTAAAAAAGGACAGATTCAATAAATAGTTTATAAGAAATAGAAAAACATCCAAAATTTCCTTTATAGTAAAGAGTAAGGAAAAAGTAAAGCAGAAACTAAATAGAAACAAAATCATCTATGACAAACCGAAGGGTTCAAGGAAATCTACTAAGAACTTGAAGTGTTTTTACAATCGGATAAAATCATATACTGCACACCACTGACTTGGTACCACACCAATCACTCCCTTCTTTAGGCCTTTCATCTCAAAGATAGAGATAATTCATCACTTCCTGATGAAATGTTGGGACCTATGGATGCCATTATCACTATATTGATCGTTGTGGTTTCTTTCTAGTGTAGCTAGCTAGTGACACTCTATACTTGGTACTCAAATTAAGAAGTTCTAAACAGTAGGTTTCTAATTTAGAATTTCAACAGAATTTTTAATTGAACTTTTTACACAATTTGTTTTTTCTAAAGTCAATTAAACAAACAAAAAATTTCTACTAGAACTCAACAATATAATGGTGGTGTTGGATTGATGCCAATCTGGCATCATCAGGTATAGTGTTGGGTGGTATATCAATGTGTCTACACAACTAAGTTTTGGAGGTGAACTTTGATTACTTGGTATTAGTTAAATTATTCCATTGGTTCTTGGCATTTATTTGTTGAGAAAAACTAGTGCATTTCTTGTATATATTGTTGAACCCTAGTAAGAAGTCCAATGGTGACAATTTCAATGACTAGAAGCAATGTATGATCAGGGATGATTTTAAGGATGTAATTTTATATTAAAATGTAGAAACCTGGGCTAAACTTACTAGTCCTTAATATGCAAAATGTAAAATGTTTGGCGATACTTTTGTAAAAATATTTAAATTTCTAAGGATTTTATATAGCTTGTATAATTTTTTCGCGATTTTTAAGGTAAATTAATTTTATTTTGTGGAATCTAGGCAAATCATTTTTAGAAAAAATGGAAATTGGTGAATCTTTTTTGGGGAAAAACCATGGAAAATTAGTCCATTTGTGAAATTTAGCCCCTAAAATAATCTATGCATATGATTACCATATTCCAATGGAATGGATTTTTAGGATTGGTCATAGGAAAGGGTAGGAGAAACTATGATGATTGGAATGGGTAAGAAGTCTTTCACTAGAATAATAGAGATGTTATGATGTTAATAAAGTTGTCCATAACAAATCATAAGTTGCTACAAGTCCAAGATGCAGAGGATTCTTTCATAGTTTGGACAAGGCTAAAGTAGATGAATGAAACTTCCACCAAAGGTTATAGATTTTTACCTAAAGAGTTTGTATTGTTTCTAATGAAGATGGAAGAGGGTGATTCAATCCCAAACAACTTGTTGAAATTGAAAAGGAATCCATGGTCAGTTGTTAACAATTGCTAGAGATGTAGATAACATAAGATAATGCTATTAATTTCCAACAAATGACCACAAAAGTAGTTCAATGGGAATAAAATATACATCCAATGTGGGATCATAGAAGAAACCCCTAAATAATGTTGAATTCTATAAAGCGAAAGAAAAATTATAGAGTACAGAGGAGGAATATTTGGTAGTGATTACCTTGAAGAGTTTATCTCATTTTGAAAATTTTGTTGAAACTTTAAATGTCACCAAGGAGATTACTAATATGACATTTAAGTTGTGTAGACAATTATTTATAAAGGACATATTCAATAAATAGTTTATGAGAAATAGAAAATCATCCAAAACTTCCTTTACAGTAAAGAGTGAGGACAAAGGAAAGAATAAACTAAAGGGAAACAAAATCATCGATGGAAAACCTAAGGGTTCAAGGAAATCTTCTAAGAACTTGAGGTGTTTTTACAATGGGATAAAATCATATACTGCACACCATTGAATTGGTACCACACCAATCACTCCCTTCTTAGGGCCTTTGATCTCAAATCTAGAGATAATTGCTCACTTCTCGATGAAATGTTGGGACCTATGGATTCCATTATCAGCATGGTGATCTTTGTGGTTTCTTCCTAGTGTAGATAACTAGTGACACTGTGTACTTGGTACTCAAATTAAGAAAACAAATTTGACAATGCCCCTATAAATCCTAAAATACAGATGAAGACATCTCCATGTACTTGGTACTGAAATTAAGAAGTTCAAGACAATAAGTTTCTAATTTATAATTTCAACAGAACTTTTACTTGAATTTCTTACACAAAAAATTGTTTTCTAGAGTCAATTAAACAAAAAACAAATTATACTAGAACCCAACAATATAATGGTGGTGTTGGATTGATGCCAATGTGGAATCATCAGGTATAGTGTCGGGTTGTATAGCAATGTTTCTACACAACTAGGTTTTGGAGGTGAATTTTGATTTCTCGGGATTAGTTAAATTATTCCATTAGTGCTTGGAATTTATTTTTTGAGAAAAACTAGTGCATTTCTTGTATGTATTGTTGAACCTTAGTAAGAAGTATAATGGTCACAATTTCAATGTCTAGAAGCAATTTATGTTTACCATATTCCAATGAAATGGATTGTTAGTATTGGTCATAGGAAAGGGTAGGAGAAACTCTGATTATTAAAATGGGAAAGAAGTCTTTCCCTCGAATAATAGAGAGGTTATGATGTTAATAAAGTTGTCCATAACAAATGATAAGTTTCTACAAGTCCAAGATGCAGAGAATTCTTTCATAGTTTGGACAAGGCTAAAGTGGATGAATGAAACTTCCACCAATGGTTAGAGCTTTTTACCTTAAGATTCTATATTATTTCTATTGAAGATGGAAGAGGGTGATTCAATCCCAAACAACTTGTTGAAATTGAAAAGGCATCCATGGTCAATTGTTAACAATTTCTAGAGATGTATATACAATAAGATAATTTTATTAATGTCCAACAAATGAACACAAAAGTAGGTCAATGGGACTAAAATATACATCCAATGTGAATACAAATGTGGGAGCGTAGAAGAAACTATGAGATAATGTTGAAATCTAGAAGGTCAAAGAAAAAGTACAAAGTACAGAGGAGGAAGATTTGGTAGTGATTACCTTGAAGAGATTATCTCCTTTTGAAAATTTTGTTGAAACTTTAAATGTCACCAGGGAGATTACTAACAATAAATTTAAGTTGTGTAGACAATTATTAAAAAAGGATAGATTCAATAAATAGTTTATAATCAATAACAAAGCATCCAAAGTTCCTTTACAATAAAGAGTAAGGAAAAAGGAAAGAAAAAACTAAAGGGAAACACATTCATCGATGGAAAAACTAAGGGTTCAAGGAAATCTACTAATAAATTTAATCATTTTTACAATAGGATAAAATCATATAATGCACACCACTGAATTGGTACCACGCCAATCAGTCCCTTCTTAGGGCCTTTGATCTCAAAGATAGAGATAATTGGTCACTTACCGATGAAATTTTGGGACCTATGGATTCCATTATCACCATATCGATATTTGTGGTTTATTTCTAGTGTAGCTAGTGAAACCGTGTAAAGCTCTATGAGAGGAGGCTCATATTGGACAACATTTTTTATAATTCTTATTTTCCCTTCAACAAGTTCAACGATTTCATTCTCATTTGGATCCCATTTATAGGGAGATTCATCATTTGGCACAATTAGAGATTCGCCAAGGATGAAGATTTTCTTGAAATAGAACTTGGGAGATGTTTTGAATGTCTTCTATCTTATAAACCCTCTTCATAAGGAGATTGATCATATATAGGAGGATATTCAATCTTTGCATCTACGTCTTGTTCCTCTTCCTCATATTTTAGTTATTGTTCCTTTCATACCAATGATAGTTGCAAGCATTGATTTCATAGATGTGAAGCAATGTGGGAATATTACTTTTGAAAACCATATATAATATTCATCTCCATTTGGTACTCTTCTTATAAAATCCCCTTCTATTATGGTTCATATTAGCTAGTCTCTTATAGTCTTCTCTTTCTCAATGAAAGTTTGTTGCAAATATTTCAACTCTTTAGCCATACTTACCCAATATTGAAACAATGATAAATTATTCCTCATAAAGTATATAGTATAGCATTTCAAATATCATAAGATGTACTTGGCAATGGAAAAATTAAAACAGAGAAGTAATTTGCTTAAAGTACAAAAATATAGTTGCGGTTGGCATAGGAATACCTAAAAATGGAATATTTTCAATCTTCGATATCTTTGTCATTAGATGTCTGATTTTGATGATTTTTTCTAAACATTGTATTCTTTTGAGTTGGAATGCACCTATAAATCCTAAAAATGAAGATGGAGGCACTTTCACACCCAAGGGTTGGAATGCACCTATAAATCCTAAAATACAGATGAAGACATCTTGTAATGTCCTCACTTTGGGACATCATTATATTACAGAGTGTTATGTTGCCTAGAGTAGCTAGATGGGGGTGGTAGAGAGTACAATAGATATTGAGGGGTTTTATTGGGTTTGAATTGCATCGCTCATCTTATTTCATTATCTTTATCCATTCTGCACAACTTGGCTTTGGTTTTGTTGCATTCTGACGATTTCTGTAATTTTGAGTTATTATGGGCTATATGTTAATTAAATTCACTAAGAAGGTCATATTGGGAATAATAATTTGAGGAACCTATTATTGTAATAGATCATCAGAATCATGAGGAATATCACTACAGGATATGATGATGAGAAGTAATTTTTTTTATAAAAACAAGATCGCAGCACAATAAAATAAAACAAATGCAGAAATAAAATACAGAAGATACATAATACAATAGAGACACAGATATATGTGGTTCACCTAGTGTGGGATACGTCGACCAAAGAAATTGCTAGGTCCTTCCTTTATTACTATCCAACAAATGAAGGGATACAACCTACAACAAACCTATTGTAGCTTCCTCTTTCTCTCATAGTCTCCTATCTCAGAATACAATATTCACTCTCATCCTTAGCCACAATACATTTCCTTCATAAAATAGGGTTGCCTTCTAGGGAAAAAAACCCTAACATAATTTCTACCATTAGATATGTGACCTTATAATGAATGGTCCAGATTTACAATGAAATTACAATATACTTTTACAAGGCAATTTTTCCTTCGAGGGCTTCACCCCTGAACCCCCACTTGCCCCCAGACCCCGCAGAGGGGGTAACCCCACTCTGCACTCCCCCGCATGGAAGAATGTACATTCTTCTAGGGTGTAAAGTATTCATGGGGTATAAACATGGCTAAAAACAAAGACCTATAAATCAGGAAGATAATCAGGCTCCACAACCAACAACTTGCAATGGCCAGATAAGACATAAGGAGGGATAAATCACTTTTTAGAGGTAAAGTAATTAATTAATTAATTCAAGTGATTTAATTAATTAATAATAAAATAAAGTAAAATTCACTTGGAGAGACAAGGTGAACAGGTAGGATAAAATAGAGATAGGGGCCTCTATTATCTCATTATGTGGATTATCAGTTTGATATTTGGATTCTTGCTAGTGAGCCCATGCACTTGGGGGTTTTGAGGGTTTTGACTTAAAAAACCCTAGAGATCATCTCGGTGGTGAAATATCCCACCCAGAATGGTCCAAGATTGGTCACAGAGGTGAAATATTACTCCCTCACCATTCTACATCAGTCTATCCCAGTTACAAGTGGATTCTGCAGCAGTGGTAGGCTCAAAGAGAGAGACAGTGTGCATCAGTGAGGGATTCCATCACAAGGGTGTACTTGAGGAGATAATGTGATTTTATTTGGAGGAGTGGATGCATTTGAAGGGTCCACACCCATGTAGATTTTATTACTAGGATTAGGGCATCGTCGTTATCCATTTTGGTGGAGTTCTATCCATCATATCATTATTTATGAGCTAGCATGAGTTCTACAGGATGAGTGGCATACTTGTAGTAGATATATCATTGGTTATGAGGTCTTACAATCGAGCTTCAGCTTAGATAATTCTCATACCTTCTTTCCATAATCAAATCTACCTTCTCATTTTTAGTTCTTTGAGGCCGTCCGAGAGGAGGCCATACTTCTCTTGATCTATTCCAGCTAGGAATTGCACAGTGTGCCAGAAAGGGCATCATCTACAATAAAGGGTATCAAATGGAATTCAGTGTTACTTGGTATTTATCTTAAAGAGGCTTTTGGGAGCTTGGATATTTATCTTTGTAGTGTATCTTGGATCCATCATCATCTACACACTTCATCCTATTAGATGTATTCTATATTGTGAGATCTATTGTAACAAGATCTTCTACTATTATGAATAAAATTAGATCCGAGGTACTTTTGGCTATTTCTTGTGTTGTTGATCTTGCATATTGTTGAGTATATTCCATTTCTATATATTATTTTATTGTTTGTTGTAAACACCCATTAAACCATCATTATAAACCCTAGCACAACTCATGAGATATAAATCAACAAAGTGTTTGACGAAATGCCACAACCAAAAAACACACAAAAATCAATAGAAAACGCAATGTTCCTAGTATATTGGGTTGGGAACATTACACATCTCCATGTACTTGGTACTCAAATTAAGAAACAAAATTTGAAAATATCGATAGTAGGGTGAATGAATTACAAGTGAGCAGGGGGATCCCTTTCTAATATGAGTCTCATACTAAAAAATCTCCTCTACCTTAGTGGTGAGTCATTAATGCATAGAACTAACATCACCCCACTAACTTAGTGATGAATCGTGATCAAGTAACCACTCTTAACTTAGTGATGGGGCATTGATGAGCTTGCAAACAAAATTTGTTGTGCATAGATACACAACAAAAGTTGTTTCTATAGTGAAGCAGGGAATATTTAGGACAACAATGGGAATTCAATTTGGTTGGCTAGTAGAAAAATAAATGCAAAGAGAGATGACATCCAACTAAAGGAGGTACAATCACAGTAGACAGGTTGAACTCTTTACATGTAAAAATTAATGGAAGCTAGTAGGAAGTGATGAAACACTAATGCTCTATGTAATTTACATAAATTTAGAAAAAATGTTACTCATTAAGCACACATAATTTTTTTCTCATTAATACTAGAACTCTTTGAAAGAAAAGATAAATAAAAATGTTGAATTACTCTAAAATTATAGTAAAAATCCTCTATTCTTTAATTAATATTTATGAATAGTCTATGAAATTGGATCTCCATAAGAATTTTTCTATCAAGTTGTAACACTAATTAGTACAATGGTTATACTTCATTACTAGTATCATGTTGGTATTATAGTAAGATCATAATGGTTACCATAGTGTTACTCTTTCAAACTCGTGTTATCTAGTACATGTTAATTAATCTAGGAGTCAAGCATGCAAAAAAACCTTCTGATGCAACCCTCTCTTCTCTCCTTGGGGTTTTGTGACCTCCCAATCAAGGATCTTCAAATTGTTGAGCCGAATCATCTCTCCGAGCTTCTGTTAGATCCATAAATCAATTCATACAGGCCCCATTGTGTTACCCACACAGGTTTACTTCACCTGCATGCCCTTTCTTTGGCGCTTTTGGTAACTCAGAGTGGTGAGCGCTAGCTCCTCTGTTAGGCCCTTCTTCAATATGAACACAGGATATAATATCATACTATCGCCCTTTGCGACTTCAGGCTTCAGTTGTTTTCAGTGCATCTGACTCTCAATTTCCCGAACTTCGAATCAAAAAAATCACCCAGACAAGATCTATATCCCACGCTTAGCCAACAACCAATGACTACGATTCACTTCAGGAATTTGGCTTCAAGAGTTCCGATCATTCCAAACACCTTTTTCCCCCCAAATATTTTTGTACCCTGAGCTACATATCGAGCTTCACATGCTCACCTCGATCAATGGTAAGATGCATCCCTATTCCCACTTCGAACGACTTTCGGTCAACGCTCCACTTCTCTATTTCTCTCAAAGTATCAAATATCTGAAGTAAATCTCCACTCTCCACGTGTCCCTCTATTCATCAATGACTATTGTGGACTTTGTCCTTCAGGACTTATGACCTTCAAGAATTTATCCTTCAGTTTCTCCCGAAGTGTCCTATCACCGAAGTGATGGATCTGACGCCACGTGTCCAAGCAACTGATGGCTAGGATGGGCTCTTACCTCTGAGCTTCAGACGAATTTTGGTCAATGGCTCCACTTCCTCCTTGCCTATTTCCCAAAGTGCACACTTTTGGATTCCACGATATGATGACATGTGTTCCTCTCAGATCGACGACCGCAATTCACTACTACATATTGAAAACTTTGTGACGAAAGTACTCTTTCGTCACAGCATGCAAGAGAAAAAGTTCATTATTTCTAAATCCACCCTGTATTCGTTGTTATCTCGATGCATGTCGATTGACTAAATTATTATGTTCAATGTTCATTGCAAGAGCGATGAATGTAGTTTGTTCATCGCAAGAGAAATGACTTACCTAACCTTAAAATTGACCGTTAAAAATGATCTAAAATAAATATGTAAGAAATAAATATATTTAGGTCACGTTCATCGCAATTGCTATGATAGTGACCTAAAATTGGACTATAAATATTTGACGATTTAAAGATGTTGCGAGAATCTTGCTATAACAACGACGGTTTCGAAAGGGTATTTTTGTGCGAAAAAATGTTGCAGAATGTTGTTAGAGGTGGGACAAAAAGTAAAGCGGGTGAAAAGGGTGACGGTAGATGTTATTGCCCATGTTAAAAATGTTTCCTTAGACGTCCCGTAAGAATTTTAATAGCAACATCTATAAAACATTGTAGGAAATATGGTCACATTGATGGCAGATCAAATGAATATCGTCCCATGGTAATTAGCTATATATTCATTATCTTTTTTTTATTTTGTCAATTTTATATAAAATTATATATATATGTATATATATTGTTTGAATGTTTGTTATAGTATACACTAATTTTGGATGATTGTTTGTAATTATAAAGTTAGAGTTGCCCTCCAACTTTCCGCAGAATATTGCTCCAAGTATTAGTAGAAATGATGTTGTACAAGATGAGGAACATCATCATGACCAAGAAAATGAGGATCTCATGGAAAAATATGATGGGACAAATCAAATGATCCAAGATTTTTTTTCGCAGCCAGATGAGGATGGGGAAAATGATGGTATTTATGATGAACCTCTATTAGAAAAGGCAAATAAACGACTTTATGAAGGATCAAGAGAAAATCTTCTCTCTGTTACATTGTTTCTAGTGAACTTAAAGGTTACGAATAATTTTTCAAACACTTGTATGACACATATACTAAGGTATGTAATATGTTTCATCTCATATTATACATAAATGTTGATTTTTTTATATTTTCTTTTAGTGTTAATTAATGTGTAAAATAAGAATTCAATTTTTACGATTAATATTCTTACATTTACTAGTTGTTTGTTATGTTGTAGATTGTTAGGTGAATTTTTGTTAACATCGTCAAATATTTTACCTCGCACATATTGAGGTTTGCATGCCATTATGAAAGACATTGGAATGGATTATCAAACTATAGATGCATGTCCTAATGACCATATTATATATTATGGGAAACATTCTTCGAAAAATGAATGTTCGCAATGTCTTATCAGTAGATATTGAACCGATCAAGTAACAAAAAGGGTGCCTCAAAAGGTTTTTCATCATATTCCCATAATTCCACGTTTGCAGTGATTGTTTAGGTGTGAAAGCATAGCACAATTTATGGATTACCATGCACGTAACATAAGTAGAGATGGTGTTCTTCGGATTCCTACTGATAGTTCTACATTTAGGGAAATTGACAAAAAATGGGCATATTTCAAAGATGAACCTCGTAATGTCAGGCTTTCATTGGTAGCTGACGGTGTTAATCCATTCAGAGAGATTAGGTCTATTTACTCAGTGTGGCCTATTTGTTTTGTCAACAATAACATTCCTCCTTGGATGTAAATAAAGAGGGAGCACATAATGTTGACAATGATTTTTCCAGGTATTTGTTTACAATAATTTTCTTAGGTCCTATTTGAATCTTCTTAGAATAGAGATCCGTTACATAGTCATTGAAAAAAGAGAAAATACTTATGTAGCGGATATTAATTTGGTCTTTGTGTGGGACATTTTATTCCATTAGTATGTAATTTTGTACAAAAATAATGGATATTGGGGACTACACCATGGTCAAGGAACGCTGAACTAGGAACTAAAATTGCATGAGGACTAGACACCGGAAACATGGACCAGCGAATGGGGCCAATGTTGAATGTTTTTCAAACAGTGTCTGTATGCACTAAAATTTTTCATGGATAGACTATTGACATGCCTTAATGATATGGGAGGGTTTCTGGACTCAAATTTGAGTGACACACCCACTTTTTTCCATCATCAATTCATCATGTTGACGAGGCTATATGCGTTAGAGATTAGGGTTATAAGGGTTATGCTTGGACATTATGGATTAAAATTGTTATAGGTTTAGGGTTCCATGGGTTAATTTATATTAGTTATTAGTTGATAAGGGTTATAATTTTTAAGGGATATAGGGGTTGTGGATTAATTTTTATATAGGTTTAGGGTGAAATATGTGAGTCACACTAATTATAATGGTTAGGGATTGTACTAGGGATTTGGGGTTACAAGCGTTTGAGGTTAGATATTATGAGTGTTAAGACTTATATAATTTAAGAATAAGACATTATTGGGGATAGAGGTTAAAGGGGTTTGGGTATGTAGAAGTTAGAGGATTTATCATAGGTTTATATATTTTAAGGGTCAAAGGGTTATGGGTTATAAGGATTAAAGATTAGGGGTTAAAGGGGTTAGTGAGTTTATGGATTAGGAGTTAAAGGCGTTAGTGGGTTTATGGATTAAGGGTTATATGAATTATGGGTTAGGTTTTAAGGTATATAAGGTTTAGGGGTAATAGGGGCTATAAGTGTGAATGGTTTCAAGAATTATATGGATTAGAGGATATTGGTTAGAGACTAGTTGTTTAGGGGTTTTTATTTGGATGGTTTTATGTATTAATGGTTAATGGTTAGGAATTATGAGGATTATAGGAATATGGATTATTAATGTGAATGGTTAAAATCAATGTTGCAAACATCGACATCGACATCGACAAAATATCGCCAAGGGTCCGAAGACAAAAATATTGGCAACATCAGGAAAAATATCGGAAAATGTCATAAGGATGAAAAACAATGTTGTAAGAATGAAAATATCGAAAAATATTACCGACCCTGATTTTGAAGATAATACCACCAACATCGTGATATTATCGAGATGTTGATAACACTGGTTAAAATAGTTATAATTATCAAGATTTAGGAGTTATAAGGTTAAAGTTTGGGGCTTATAAGAGTTATGATTAGGTTTTATGGGTTGTTGGCGTTAGGGGTTATAAATATATGATTTATAGATTAATAATTATAGGGTTAGGTATTAGTTGTTATTAGGGTAAAGGATGATTGAGAATATAAGTGTTATGGGATAAAGGGGTTTTTAAGGGCTAGAGGTTATGTTCTTTAAGAATGTAGGTATAGGTTCATGACATTAGAGGTAAGGGTTCATAAGGATTAGGGGTTGCACAAGTTAGGATTTTGTCTTTATAATGATTATGGGTTACACGAGTTAGGATTTTGTCTTTAAAATGATTAAGGGTTAAGGGTTATAATTGCTACGTGTTAAAAGAGTTCAGAGATTATAAGAAATATGTGTAAGGAGTTATTATGGTTTGGGGTTTTCAAATTTAAGGGTTATAGGGGTTAAGTGTTAGGGGTGATATAGGTTTAGTGGGGTTTATGTATATAACTATTAGTGGATATAGATAAACACTTATGGTTAATGGGGTTATAGAAACTAGAAGCTATACATACTATAAGGGTTAGTTGATCCAGATTATTTTCGACACAAAATGAGATCAGAGATATAATAAGGAAATGCACACATATATCGTAGATATTCAACAATACAATAGAAATATATCAGAGATGCACCCATAAACACATAGATACAGTAATACACAATTTATATTAATGAAAGAAATGTACGGAGACTATAAAAATACAGAGTGAAAGACTCGCTAGAATGGTGGCAGCTTATCTCTCAGAAGAGATGTGACGGCTACTCGCATTCCCAAGAAGATGATTACAATGGGGATCTGAAGGCCTTTTTAAAATAAACATGAAAGACAAAAACCCTAGACATCCAAAAACCTAACTCTAGGAGATTCAGCACCAAAAGTCATGTAGGCCCTGTTTGGGTAAGTTAGTACATCAACTTCCTAGGGTCATAACTTTTGCATACGATCTTTGTTTTAGGCGTATGATAGCTTGTTGGAAAGGTATCGTTGATGAGATTCATTGTGGGGGCTCAATAATGCCTTAGGTTATAATTGAGAACCTTGATCTTGAAAAACCTTCACTTAGTCCCTCAAAATGGCCCCAGAAGCTAAAACCTGCTAAAAATAGTAAATTGCCAAAATTGCCA
>SNQJ01S0095505.1:35046-64259 GCA_010110895.2 Picea sitchensis | reverse complement strand
AGTGAGGATGCCTTGGCTAACCTGAGCATAGGGCAAGATTCTGATGGAGAACTAGGAAAACAAGCTCATGAACTAAGTTGGCTGTGAGAAAATCTGTTTGCAGCTGTTGATCTTCCTTTTCTAGAGGGAAGTTTGGGTCTCATCCTTGCAAAATAAACATTTTTTCTTAATTACTTATTTGATCACCATTGAAATATAATGGGTGATTATATTTAGTTCTTGAATCATCCATTTAGCATCACAAGAAATTCAGTTCTTGAATCATCATTCTTTTATCTGTTGTTGGATGACAATACATAGAAGGAATTGTTGTCATCAAATTCCAGAAATTGTTACTCTGAATATGCATATGAAAGTTGAACATGTTTTACTTGAAAGGAAAAAATCAGATGCAGTTTTTATGGTTTTACATTGTTCTGGACATGATGGCCAGATTTGTTTTAGTTTGGAATCGTAGATTTTGACTTCAGAGTGCAGGTGTAGTTTCTCTTGATTAAAGCTTAAAAAAGAAGGTACAAACAGATGTGTTTTTTTCACTAATATTTTTCTCATTTTTACTTTTAATTTGGAATGATAGATTCTGGCTTCCAGAGGGTAGGTGTAGTTTTTCTTGAGGCAAGCTTTAAAAAGAGGGTACAAACAGATGTTTTTTCATTAATATTTTGTTTCTCTTGAGGCAAGCTTTAAAAAGAGGGTACAAACAGATTTTTTTCATTAATATTTTTCTCAGAAAGATAACAGAAATAAGTAATCGTTCTTTCATAGAATTTTGTGTTCCCCTATGATTTATTAGATACCATATTTCTCCGTTTTTGTTTTTGAAGGAAGAAAAATTGACTTGACAATAGTGCTAAATATGGGTAGGAAATGACCGCTTTAAATTGAATCTGTAATCCGTTATGGCTTCTATTGTGGAGAAGAAGCTTTGGCAATCCTGTGTAGGGTTTGAGTGTTTGAGCTTGCCAGTTAGGGTTATGTTTGGGGCCAAGCCTATTACAGATATTGGAAAATTATATTTGAAACTGGGTATTTTTTCTCGCCTTTATTAGATTAATGATGTGAAGGATTATGTGTTTTTCAAGAGTTTTTTTTTTAGCTTTGAACTTGAATGCATAAATATTTTTGTTGGTTTCTTATGTGGTTTTAGTGCAAATTGTTTCAGGTTTGTTTTGGGTTTTGAAACAATTATGTTCTTCTGAAAGGGAATAATGTCAGGTAATGTATTTATCTTTGAAAACATAAAATTTATCTCATGATACTTTTCTTATGATGCAAAACTAAAATTTGAAAACATATAAGTTTCGGGATTGAAACAATACATCCACATTCATTTGCAATAATTCAAGGATTTATACAACCTTTTTCATGTTGGATCTTTGATTTTCTTTGTATTGAACCTCTAATGGACCACTACCATGGAGCAACTTCATAGCATCGACACTTCTCAACTATAGCTATACCTCTCATAGATCACTACTATAAGGAGATACCAGGCCCTTAAGATTAAAGGGACTCTGATACCATGTTAAGAAATAGAACAAGCAAGATAACAAGAGACAAGAACTTGACAGAAAAGGATTTAATCCATATTCAACACATGTATTCATCTCATAATATCAATTGAACAAATATAGATTTAGATCTCACTGACAACTCATCATTGGATTGGATAATGACAACACCTCATTAGTAGATAAGGATGGCAACTCACAAGAAGATTATCTTGAACTTTGTGATTGTCTAGGGACTCACAGTCTAACATTTAAGAGATTCATAGTTTTGTCCAGTGTGTCACCATTATTTGAGGCCTCAACATGCCCCAATTCAATTGACTTGGGGGCCCCCTTTCAAACTTTTAATTAGGCCTTTTTCATCTAGGTGTTGTGTCTCAAGTTCTCATTCTTTTGGTTTTGATTAATGATTACATGCTACTGACTTGGATTCACATTTGAGGTTATATGTTTGACTTATTTTCTTTAATTCACATATTAAATGTCTTGTTTTTAGTTGCAATATCAAAAAATTATTTTCTTCATATTTCTTTATTTTGCATTTATCACACTACATGCATCTAAATTCCTGTTGTTATGCAACTTGGATTGATTTGTCTCTGACTTGAGTAAGACTATTTGCAACTTTATCTAAGCCTATTCACATTGGCTTGCATCTCTGGCTAACATAGAATTCTATTTGAGGAAGAATCAACAAGTTTGCAAGGTGTTTGGTATTAGGTGTCTTCAATGTCATTAGACCATTTTTACCGATTAAAATTTCTCAAATGGTTTTGGATCAATCCAATGTCAATCAACATCTTGGAAAAATACATAACAAAGATGTAAGATAATATGACAAAATTTAATGTGGGCAAACCAATGTTTTAATTGGAGCTTGAATTTTCATTAAAAAAATGTTCTTGTGCATTTTTCACCCCCAATAAAATATGAAAATTTAACCTTCGATATGTGCTACGTATAATTTATCATGGATTACAAACTCAACATAACCTCCAAAGTCTAATTCTGACATGTACAAACATGAACATGTAGTTGGATTTTCTCATTAATAAAGCAAATCATACCTTATTGATTATAATTATCTCAAAGTTTACGCGATGACATGATGTGCAACCACCTTTTGAAATTATTTTCATCTTCTTTGCATTACAAAAATTGTTTTTTCAATTGGAATTTGCATGGGGAACTTTTCATCATTTGAAATTAAGTAAACCTCAAGGTATGTACATAAACTTGAGGTTAGCTACCTATTACAACCTGAACTAGCAACCTTGTGAAAGGTCCTAATGTAGGTGCTAACTAGGGAAACAGGATGGGAAGTACATCACTTTCACCTCAATACAATTTCCCCTACACTCTAGGCCATCTCCTAGAAGCCACGAGGGGTATCCCAAATGATGAAAATTAAACCTATTTAAGTGAAATTAGAGCATGCATTCATATGATTTACTTTAACAAATCCACAAAATTTATAACAAGACAATGCATCAAGATTCCAATGAGTGATTACAATTCTCTAAAGATATTCAATTAGAAACAATTGCATAAATCACATTTATATCCACTTCAATGAAAGGTTAGGAGTTAATGGAGGTGTGTGCCAAATATGATGTGTAAGGCAAACAACATTCACAACTTCATATTAGCATTTAAGTCTAATAAACTTAACAAATGCATATTCTATACAACAATAGAAAAACAAGTTCTAAAGATAGATAAATATTAGCTAAGCAGGAACTTGTAAAATGGATGGTGAATACACATAGGGTTTAACAAGTTAGCACTTGGAATTAACCAAATAAAACCTCTCAGTAAATGATAAACAATCATTAGCACATTAGATATTAGTATCACCTCTATATATGTATGATAATCTTCATAAACAATCTAGAAAGGAAATAGAGGTTAGGCATAAGAAAGAAAACACTTTGAAGCACCAAACCCTACCCTTAGGGTTTCACCTAATCAGATTTTTAATGCTACAATTCAATTTCCATATTTGACCATCACCATAAATCAACCTAATGAACGTTAGATAACACCTTAAATCTCAATCCAATAGGGTCGTTTTTCCTCCTTAGGGTTAGAGATCAACTATATAACATAAACCCTAGGAATAATATGTCTCAGAAATGAAATAATTTGTTAACTTTACACTAGACAATAAATGAAATATAAATAAACAATTTTCTTTGATTTTCACCATTAGATTTCTTATTAAACAACAAAAAATAAAATAGTTTTTTTTAGGGTTTTTTGGTTGGTTGTTGGATATAAGACTAGTGCCTTTTTTTAGTCCAATTAGGGCTTATGAAGTCAATAAGTATGCCCCTTGAAGAATTGGTTACTTCTATCTTATGGACTAGGGTAAGAGATTAGAATCGTAAATGGAGAGTAATCTCCAACCTAATCAAGATAAGCTAAGAGGACCAAGGCCCTACACGAAGGGATTCCTAAAGGAAAAAACCTTCACTGACAAGATCAACTATAACTTGAACACAATACTTAAAAACCTTTGCCAAGGAACCAAGAGGAAAAACAAAGCAATGGATTAAGAACTTACCCAAGTTAACAATCGAAGAAGGAAGGAACAAACCCTAGAATGTGTAAATCTCTCCAAGTAGTTAAGCAACTCCTCAAATGGATTGATTTTGAAAGCTAGAAAAAGTCTTGAATCACCATCACAAATCTTTAATGCACCAATAAGATAGCCAAAAAAGAGAAAGCTTCAAGAATTGACACCAAAACCTCAAAATGAAGATTTTCTATTAATTGTAGTAACAAATGATCCAAAAATTCATGACGATTTGGAATGAGAAGGGAGCCTCTATCTATAGAGGAGGCTTCTACATCCTTCTCATTCTTTATTAATTTTTTCCCCCTAAAATTAGCCTAAGAGACTAACAGGGAAGAATTTTCATCCACACAAAGAAGAAGACTAAGTTGAAACATAATCAAACATGATTTCACATGTACATAAAACACTCATGAGAGAGGAACATCCCACAAAGAATGGGGCTGATTTTGTTTCCTAGCCCAAGTTCTAAGGAAAGAGTGATGTGGAGGTCTCAAAACATGGTGAAGTAACCTACCAAGCAAGCAAAGCTCCAATGTTCCTCTCCTCCAAGTTGAATGACCTCATGAAAATGTGGAGAAGTACCTCAAAAGTGGACGACCTCCTCATAATGTGCTCAAGGAATGCTCGAAAGGAATCTCCAAGCTATGAACAAGCCCTCAAGTCAAGCAAATATGCTCCACAAGGCAAGGAATGTGCATCTTCAAGTCAAATCATCACCAAAAACACTCACATGGTTGCCATAAACCCCGCACATGTGGGTCAACCTTCAAATCATGTGAAAGACACCTCTAAAAGTGAGGAAAGAAGAAGGTTTCTCTAGGATCTCCAATGTGGCATGTGTAGAGGATGTCCATGTATACAATAATAGCCTAAATGTGCCTTGAAGGATTTGACCAATGCCTCGGAATATGTGTATTTCCTCTATAATTGTGACACTACCTTGCGAGACGTAAAATTGGTGAACATATGCATAATCATCTTGGATAGTAGATGGTCAAACTGTGATTAATACATAAGAGATGGATCCATGCTTAGGAATAGAATAAATGTGCTATACATAGTTGTGACAACCTTTACAAAGAGCAACACTTTTACACCATATACAAAGAGATAAGAGAAATTATGTAGCTCCCGTAGATCGTGTGTCCTAGTGAATTCACAGCAAAGATGTGTTTTTTTCACTAATATTTTTCTCAATTTTACTTTTAATTTGGAATGATAGATCCTGGCTTCAAGATGGCTGGTGTAGTTTCTCTTGAGGCAAGCTTTAAAAAGCGGGTACAAACATATGTTTTTTTTTCACTAATATTTTTCTCAGAAATAAGTTATCGTTCTTGCATATAATTTTTTGTTTCCCTATGATTTACTTCGATACCATATTTTCTCGTTTTTTGTTTTTGAAGGAAGAAAATTTGGCTGGACAATAGTGCTAAATATGGGCAGGTTAAATTCAATCTGTAATCCGTTATGGCTTCTATGGTGGAGAAGATTTGGCAATCCTGTGTAGGGTTCGAGTGTTTGAGCTTTCCAGTTAGGGTTATGGTTGGGGCCCAAGCCTATTACAGACATTGGAAAATTATATTTGAAACTGGGTTTTTTTTTCTAGCCTTTCTTAGATTAATGGTGTGAAGGACTTCTGTGTTTTTCATAGTTTTGAACTTGCATGTATAAATATTTATGTTGGTTTGTTGTGTGGTTTTGGTGCAATGCACTTGAAGTAAAATAGATAAGAATGTTAAATACTCACAATGCAATTGAAGAAAAGTAGGAAGGTGTGCCACTCTATTTTGTCGACTTCATTTCACACAATTCTTGTATCAGGCTTAAAATTTTCCCGTCCTATTATAGAAAAGTATTAACCAAGGATGTAAAAATTATTCAGATTTCTTTGACATCATTTGTATAGATTTAATTTTAATGAAAAAATATGCATAATATCACAACCCATGTTTTCCATTATACAAAGATTAAAAAGATTTTTTCCATTATACAAAGATTAAAAAGTTGGTTACAGCATAGAATTATAACTTTTCCAAATTAAAAGTTTATTTAACACATAGAGTTTCCAATATAATACTAAATACTTTTTCAAACAATGATATTCTAAAAATTGTATTTACCAAATAAAAGTTTTTTCAAAACATTGATATTGTATTTACCAAATAAAAGTTTTTTCAAAATATTACTTTGGGCTTAGTTTAAGTGACTATAACCATTGAAAATCTATAACCACCATATTAAGCTAATTATTGGCTTAAGAAAAGATTTTCACAAGCATTGTCTCATTGCATGCACTAAGCCAATAATTGATTTAGTGCAGGATGATTATAGATTGCTTTGAAAACATAATGCCAATGAAAGTTTTGTTTTCAATGAGATATTTTATATTTTTTTATACTTTATTACATCCATTATTGTAACATAATGAATTTTTACTCAAATGAAAGAGAAAGGGATAGAAAAGAAAAGTAAATTGAAGCTCAAGAAAATTAAGGCATAGTCAAACTTAGACATAGAAGAATATAGATGTTTTGTTGCAATTGTTGTTTTACCCCTCATCATTAGTGACTCAATCATTGGAATATGCATCATTGTCACCATTTCCTTAGGATTGAGTATCTATCTTAATTCATGAACCAAAATGAAATAAGATAATGGTAATAGGTGATCAAATTTTAATGGCTAATCTTAGTTTCAAGATGAAGGAGTATATATTTATCCAACTCTTCTATGACTAGAAGTTGCAAAAAAAGTTGTGCTTCAATTGACGAGAATAAACTAGGTATACACTTCACTAAAAAAAATATTCTAAAAAGATATATTGCTCTTCGAGTGTTTTACACCTTGAAAAATAATTAACCATTAAATCAATAATTAAATTTCAAAGATATTTAATAATAAGCATAATTTGTAATTTCAAATGAAATGAGTTATATGTGCATTAGAAACAAACAAATTTCAAAAAAGTTGAGTTACTATTGTTTTCATTTGGAGAAATTTCAAAGTGTTAAAATTGACAATATAAAGCTTCATACATAATGTCAAAAGATAGGTCTCATAATACTTTGCTTATGATGCAAAACTAAAATTTGAAAAAAATATATACTTTGCTTATGATGCAAAACTAAAATTTGAAAAAAATGTATGCTTTGCTTATGATGCAAAACTAAAATTTGAAAAAAAATATAAGTCTGGAGATTGAAACAATAGATCCACATTCATTTGCAATAATTCAAGGATTTATACAACATTTTTCTTGTTGGATATTTGATTTGCTATTTCTATTGAACCTCTAATCGACCACTACCATGGAGCAACTTCATAGAATCAACATTTCTCTACTATAGTTATACCTCTCATAGATCACTACTATGAGGAGATACCAGACCCTTAAGATTAAAGGGACTATGATATTATGTTAAGAAATAGAACAAGCAATATAACAAGAGACAAGAACTTGGCAAAAAAGGCTTTATTCCATATTCAACACATGTATTCATCTCATGATATCAATTGACCAAATCTATATCCATATCTCACTAGCAACTCATCAATGAATAATGACAACACCTCATTAATAGATAAGGATGACAACTCACAAGAATGTGATATTGGACTTTGTGATTGTCTAGGGACTCATGGTCTAACATTTAAGAGATTCATAGTTTTGTCTAGTGTGTCACCATTTTTTTAGGCCTCAACATGCGTCAATTCAATTGACTTGGGGACCCCCTTGCGAACTTTTAATTGGGCCTTTTTCATCAAGGTGTTGCATCTCAAGTTCTCATTCTTTTGGTTTTGATTAATGATTACATGCTACTAACCTGGATTCAGATTTGAGGTTAAATGTTTGATGTATTTTCTTTAATTCACATCTTAAATGTCTTGTTTTTAGTTGCATTATCAAAAAAAAAAAAAACTTTATATTTATTTATTTTGCATTTATCACACTGCATGCATCTGAATTCCTATCATTATGCAACTTGTATTTATTCGGCTCTGACTTGAGTAAGACTATTTGCAACTTTATCTAAGCTTATCGACATTGTCTTGCATATCTAGCTAACATAGAATTATATTTCAGGAATAATCAACAAGTTTACAAGGTGTTTGGTATTAGGTGTCTTCAATGACAATAGACCATTTTCACCAATTAAAATTCCTCAGATGGTGATGGATCAATCCAATGTCAATCAACATCTTGGAACACTATATAACAAAGATGTAAGATAATATGAAAACATTTAATTTGGGCAAACTAGTGTTTTAATTGGAGCTTGGATTTTCATTAAAAAATGATTTTGTGCATTTTTCACCCTTAATAAAATATGACAATATAACCTCTAAGATGTGCTACCTATAATTTGTCATGTATACTCAACATAACTTCTAGAGTCTAATTCTGACATGTATATACATGAACATGTAGTTGGATTTTCTCACTAATAAGGCAAATCGTACCTTATTGATTATAAACATCTCAAAGTTTTCATGATGACATGATGTGCAACCACCTATTTGAAATTCATTTTCATCTTCTTTACATTACAAAAAAAAAAAAATCAATTGGAATTTGTACGGGGAAGCTATCATCATTTGAAATTAAGTAAACCTCAAGGTATGTACACAAACTTGAGGTTAGCTACCTGTTACAACTTGAACTAGCGACCTTGTGAAATGTCCCAATGTAGGTTCTAACTAGGGAAACAAGATAAGAAGTAAACCACTTTCACCTCAATACACTTTCCCCTACACTTTAGACCAGCTCCTAGAAGCCACAAGGGGGTATCCCAGATGATGAAAAGTAAACCTATTTAATTGAAATAAAAGCATGCAATCATATGATTTACTTTAACAAATCCACAAAATATATAACAAGACAATGCATTAGGATTCCAATCAATGATTACAATTCTCTAAAGATATTCAATTAGAAACAATTGCATAAATCATATTTATATCCACTTCAAAGAAACATTAGGAGTTAGTGGATGTGCGTGCCAAATATGATGTGTAAGATAAACAACATTCACAACTTCAGATTAGTATTTAATTCTAATAAACTTAGAAAATAGATATTCTATACAACAACAAAAAAACAAGTGTTAGAGATAAGTTCTAAATATAGATAAATGCTAAATAAGCAGGAACTTGTAAAATGGATGGTGAATCCCCATAGGGTTTCACACCTTAGCACTTGGAATTCACCAAATAAAACCTCTTAGTAAATGATAAACCATCATTAGCACATTATATATTAGTATCACCTATAGATATGTATGATAAGATTGGTAAACAATCTAGAAAGGAAATAGTGTAACACCCTTGTTTCCCCCAGCTTGTAATTAATCATAAAATAGGATTACCATGCTAAGGCATGTGGACAATGTAAATGTATTATTGTTAAACTGCCCATAATTGACTGTTGGGGGGTGAAGCCTTGAAGTACGAGCCATGATATCTCTAGAGGAAAGAAATCAGTTAATGAAGAAAGGACCAGTGGTTGAATTATCAACCACCCCCATGAATGGAAGCATGGTCTAACTAAAGGATGTCGGCTAGAAGCACCACAGAGACTTGTAGACCCGAGCTTCCTTCTGACAGAAGGAACATGACAGTTCGGAAACCTTCCAGAGGAGGGAAGGTAAGATACATACAGAGACACGGCAAGAGAGGAGACACGGGGATGAGAGCATAAGCTCGTAAGGGATATGTGTGAACCCAAAGGAAGTGTCGAGAACATGGCCTGAAGGACCCGAACGAGATCTTAATGTTGAGGAAGCATCTAATAAACCTCGCAGGGTCGCTGTGACAGAGAGAGTTTCTCTGAGAGATGGCATAAATTCCCTAGTGATATCATGCCTTGGCACGGGGGTGGCTAGAGTGCTAAGAATGAATGCCTGTGAGCCTATGGTTGGGTGGAAAGGCGCACACCCACCGTCAGTTGGTTGGATGCAACTTGTAATAGATAAGTATTCTCATACCTTGTGAAATTAAGTTGTAATTATGTAATGAAAAGGGATATACTGTGAAGGACCCAGGGATGTGTATGTTTGCTTAATGGTTATACTGTATCTCTTTATTCTCGTTTAAATTGTGTATTTAAGCAAGTATGGATTGGACATGTTTTGTATTCATAAATCCTTGTGCCTTATGGTGGCTTAAGCTATATCCACGAATTGTGAGTTCGTCAACCTTGGGAACAATTTCACGTACGCATCTCGACACTCCTAGTCATTATGAGTCCCTTGGAGGAGGGAGTTTGTTAAATCTCAGGAGAGATAGTGCACATATGCACAGGATATCTACGAGGCAGGTAGAGATCAAGAACCACTTAAGTTCTAGAGTTGAAGAATGAGCATAAGGGGTGTGCGGAAGGATTCTTCCAAGCGTTAAGTTCAAGAAAAAGAGTGCAAAGCTCTTAAGCCTTTCATAGCTAATGAAGCTCAGGAAGAAAAACGAGGTTGAAGTATTGAAAGGGAAGGTCCCTTGTTTGGAAGAAAAACAGACGAAATATGTTCAAAAGAAGCTACGGTCTATTATGACCATTGGGTATGGGAAAGAGCATGGGAGTTAACCCTGGAGTCATTCGAACTTCGCAAGTTTGGCGAACTGAGCGAGTTCAGCGTAAGGGAGGTAAAATCCCCGAAGTCCCGAAGTCTCGAAGTTAACTCTAAGACTTAGATCTTAGGATGCCCGAGAACCGTCCCGACCGTCAGATCTAGGAGGTAGACGATAGTCAAGTTACCAGAACTACCCATGACTTAAGAATCTAATAGTGGAGATGGATGTGAGCCGTTTAATAGGAGGAGAGGTCATCCCAGTCATCAGATCGAATCAAATACTCACTGGAGTTACTGAATAAAACACCAACCGCTCAATTTAATCGACGGTTAGGAATCATTGCGGAGTGAGAAAGTGAATTTAGAGGACCTACTAGTTTACTGCCCGCAATAAACCCATGTCCTTGATCTCATTAGGGATGGAAGATCAACGACTATGATTATACTAGAGTCAAGCGATCACTTCTCAGATTGCAGAGGTGGGACCCTGCAATCACTGTGAATCGTCATTCTATGAATGGAGATCGAGGGTGGGGAATCATTCCGGAGTGCGAAGGAAAAAGTAGCGGGCGTGCTAGTTCATGTCCCACAATTCACCATTGTCATTGATCTCGTCGGGATGGAAGATCAATGACTCCAGTTTGACCAAGTTGGGTGAGTACTTCCAGATTCTAGAGGTTGAGCTCTCTGATAAAGAGCATGCACGTTGGGACCCCGCAATTGTTGTGAATCGTCGATCGGCGGACACCTCGGCATCTGTCAGATCATGACCACCAAACCCTGAATAGTTGTGAGATGGGTGGTCGTGAACCTGTTTGGAAATCCATGGAGTAATAGAGTCTGTCGGTATCAACGATCTGAGAGAATTGAAAATCTTAGAAGAGATAACGTTTTCAAGAGCGAAGACGGGACCCAAGATAGTCATACTCGTAGGAGGAACGAAGGTTGAGGCCTTTGAACATCTACCAAACTATTTCAGGTCAGAAGAAGTCAAAAGATAAGGAGGAGGAGCGACAGCAACCGTCAAATCGGTTGTGGGGAGAAGCCTAGACTGTTAGATCAGTGTCCAGGGAAGCATAGAAGAAGCATTGGGAAGGAACAGATCCTAACTATCGGATCTGAGCGCAAAGGGACGTTAGTCATCTTATCTAAGGTAAAGTGAATGAATTTTAACGTTTGTGTGAACGAGAGGGTTGACTAGCCAAGGTCTTGAAGTCCCGAAGTGAATTGGGACCGTTCATTGCCAAGAGGGACAAGTGGCGCAAGATCTACAACTCCTGAGTGAGAGCTTGTGGTCAAGGAGAGAGTGGAATCACCGAAGACCCGAAGTAGATCCTGATCATTGATCGCCAGGAGACATGTGTCAGCAGTTCAGTAACTCCGGAGAAATAACTTCGAGAGTTCAAACTTCCGAATCCTGGAGAGCTGGAGAGACGAAGTGAATCTCAATTGTCATATAGAAAGGGACACGTGGTAGAGATCTGTTTTCCTCAGGTGAAAGAAACCCAAAGACCCAAAGAGAATCTGGACCGTCATATCCAGAGGGCACATGGAAATCGATCGTGAACTCCGGGTGAAAACACTTCGGGAGAACGCAATGGATAAGAGTTTAAATCGTCGAAGCCCAAATAGCCAAAGTAGCTAGGAGTCATCGATCTAAAGGAGGACACATGTCATCAGATCGTGAACTCTGGATAGAATGTTCCAAAGGAAATGAAGCAAGGGGGATTTGAAGTTTGAGATGTCTGAAGGTTGAAGTCCTGAAGTGGACGAAATTCGTCGATTTAAGGTGGACGCGTGGCACCAGATCTAGCACTCCGGGTACGAAATACTCTGAAGGAAAGTAGAGGGTGAGAGCGTCGGAGTCCCGAAGTGGAATCTCAACCATTGATCGAGAAGGGGGTTGAAGGTCATTGATCCAGTCTTGGTTGAAAAGCACCAAAGACCCAAAGTAATCCTCGATCGTTCAATTCAAGTAGACACGCGACAGAAATTGACATACTTCGAGGGGAATTAAAAGTTGAGACTTGAGACTCCTGAAGTCCATAATCGCAAAACGATCAACGTCGTTGATTAAAGAGGGTGTGTGGTAGGAGATCTGTCACTACGGGAGAAGTTAAGGGTTGAGAGTTGAAACTCCCGAAACCCGAATCAAGAAATAAATCACAGTCGTTGATTTAGAAAGATTAGATCCGATCTGTAGATTTGGAAAGGATAGATCTGAGTCGCCAAGGGACCAAAGGTGTGTGAACTTTAAAAAGTTGATGGCGGGCCGCAATCCAGACCACGGTTTTGGAGAAAGGACACATGGAGGATCGAGGTGTGAAAAGTAGCTTGGTTTAAAACCACCCTTGGTCGTGCCCGCAATCGTGTGATTACATAAGGACATCACCCAAGGTCATATCAAGGAAGGGGATTTTTAGAAAAGGAGCTAGCGCCCAGACTCTGAGATTTCGTAGGCACCAAGAGGAGGGTTGCAGGTACCTTTAGACCTACACCAGGAAGTCGAAAGGGTATGCATCTAATTATAGAATGAGACCATCAAGGTCTCAAAGAGTCATTTGGCTCCAGAATCGGAGATCCTTGACCGGGAGGTCGGACTAGTTCCCCGACCTTCCAAATTAGAAACCATGGATGGAGAATCTGTCCTTTAAGAAAAGAAAAAAAAATTATGCCCCATTGTGGGTGTCTTAAAAATTGGTATCAGAACATGGTTACAACACTTGACCTGCTTGGGATCATGTATGAGTCGGATAAGGAGGTATTGATATCTTCATTTACTCCTTGAGGAGAAGGACTGCAGATTGAACCTGTGATTTTGGGAATTCTTGTTGAATTTCAGCAGAAGAATTGCTTTATCCCTTTGTCAAAGTGATAACTACTCTTACCGGAGTAGGGATATGTTAATTAATATTTATAATAAGACTTGAATGTGGATAGCTGAAGGTGGCATGGTTCTGTCAAGGGCAACTGAAGCCCGGAGGATGGATGACTTGGTGTTCGTAACACTGCTTCTAAGCATGGGTAGTTGGAACTTCATGCACTGATGATGGTGGATTATATAATGGTTAATATCTTTGTGGGCTTAAAGGAATCTGATAGGATCATGTAGGATCCTTGGTAGTTATAGTTACTGCTTTAAATTAAAATCGGATTATATACCTCCTCATGACTAGAGAAAAGTGAGATGGGAAAAACCCTATGGACGTTGAGGCAAGAAGGTTTTATTGCTAGATGTTGTCACATAAAGAGGAAAGTGACCCTAGTTGGTTATTTTCATAAGAAAAGGCAACATCAATATGAGATATGACTATGAGATTAGTCATGTAAGTGACTGGAATATCAAACTAAAGGACACTAATGATGAAATTAAACTATCAAGCGAACGCATGAGGTAAAAAGGTGCAAGAGATGCACCTACTTATACACGAATTTGTATACATGATCATAAGGATGATTGGAAGATCCTTGGGAAAGGATATAGAACCCTGATATGTCCATGTGTGTGAATGACATGGAAAAAGTGAAAGCAATAAGCTAGCATCATGAATACTTATATGTGTTTAATTATCCTTGAGTGCATGGGTTTAATGCATTTTGGAGCTTCCTAATATGAAGCCTGATATTAATACCAGTTAGGTATGAATGATATTAAACGTGCAAGTGATGCACATGAATGATGTAAGAATATAGTTATAAGATACAATATGGTTTCCCTAATGAGTGAAATATAAAGCAAGAATTTCTCTTGTCCAGAATAAATGAATACTATGGATACATGGTTGACTCCATTTCGAAGAGTCATGAAAGTTTTGTTCGAAATAATAGCTTGAGGGGGAATGTATTCCCTTTCCTCAGGAAATACTAATATAATTAGATAAAAAGGATAAATGAGCAAAGATGCTTTGTTGTCATAATAGATGCAAATGATTATGCCTTTGAGAATCACATGAGAAGGATTGTGAACAATCCTGAGTTGACTGATCTTAAAAGTAGAGATGTAGGTGGGCTAAGAAACATACCTATGACCTCTACATGTAGGTTTAGGATTATGAATACGGTTAAGTACATCATGGATGTAAGTTAACAAAACCAGAATATGTATGGATAAATAATTTGGGTACATGACATAGATACGTGTTTATATTCCTTATGGGATATTTGGTAAACTGATGAAGCTAACTCAAGGTTGAGGCCATCACAAATAGTGATGGATATGTAATAAGGAAGTTGCATGCTGAAGGATTTCCCTGTGGAGGAACTGTGTGAAGACTCTGTCAGGAAAACAAGGTCACAACCTTAATGACTGTTGAGAATTAAGCAGTGAGCCACAAGCTTATGCTTATATATTGAAAAACATCATGGATTACATTTTGAAAAACATCATGTAATGAATATAAGACTAATAAATGAATATGGACCATTCTGATAACCGAATGGTAATGTGAAGGATGCACAGCTTCATGATCCATTATGAACAGAAAAAAAGTTTGTTATTAAATCATGTTGTTGTATTCCAAAAAAAAGGTTAGGGTGAGGCCTAACCAAGGTGGCTCAAGGAAAAGAGCGGGAAGATCCCAACAGTAAGTAAATTGCAAAAGTAGAGAAAAGACAGTGAGGCCTTAGAAATAACTCAGTTGGAATGAAAATTCCTAGGCGATGTAGAAAGAATTTGAAGAAGGGGAGAGTCCTCAATTATTTTCTTGTTGTGTATTATGTTTTTCTTTGGGATGAGAAAGCTAGTACGCTGATGAAAGTAAATGTTTTGACACCATAGTGATGAGGATTGTATTACTGCAGAAACAGTTGAGAACTGTCGGTATTGCACTCATGATAACATTAAGGATAATGTGACGAAGTGCATACAGATAGGCTAGGACATGTCTGAAAATGTTTTATTAATCTAAATGCTATGGTACTTGCATTTTTAATTTACATGACGACTAATGTGTTTATGATGTATGTCATGTGTAGAAAGAAATAGATTGGAACTGTTGAGAAAGACAGTTGCCAATAATGAACAACCTCAATCAGAGGATGACTATGAGAAGGTTCTTGTTGAAAGATTGTTGAAGGGACTTTAAAATTCCCCATGGAGCACCATTGATGGGATAATATCAAAGGGGGTGCTAACAGCCAAAACATGTATAAAAATTCCCATGCCTATGTGGCACAAGGTATGAAGGGATTGGGTAAGAATCCCTTCTGAAATTTTTTACGGTCTTAAATGTTATGTATGAAACGCTGAAAGGAAGATGTATGCCTTGGGTACCCAATTAGGGTATGATTCAGGAAGGAAAACCTGAATGCTGGAGGTGTGAACCTATGATAGTAAAGATTGATTGTAACCCTCGGAAGAATTCGTGAACTAATATGCCATGAATACATGGACCAATCAAGGAACGATTGGAAACAAAATTGCTTATAGATAGCACGTTGCATGGAATTGCTTCAAGGAAATGCATGTTTGAATAAAGGACGAACAATGGATTTCCCATTGAGGAAGGATCACCTTCCAACATTTCTACTTACATTGTGTAGGTGTTAGAGAAAACCAAATTTGGGTGGCCGTGAGTGTTGGCACCCTGGTTATTAATAAAGGAAGAATGCTTAAAGGCATGCATGTGAAACTTGTGAGTCTCATGTGTATTGATTTGGGATCGTGATCATCCTATAGCCAGAATCATTGTCCTGGTGTAAGAATGAAAGAAAATGAATAAGCCATGTGGTGAAGAGGTTGGTTAAATTCCAACACACCATGGCCAAGAACCTGTCATAAAGTGTGACAAACTTGAAATCAATGCAAGAGTGCGTTGGGTATGAACGTGGCCATGAATATTGGCACATTTNCTAATGTGTTTATGATGTATGTCATGTGTAGAAAGAAATAGATTGGAACTGTTGAGAAAGACAGTTGCCAATAATGAACAACCTCAATCAGAGGATGACTATGAGAAGGTTCTTGTTGAAAGATTGTTGAAGGGACTTTAAAATTCCCCATGGAGCACCATTGATGGGATAATATCAAAGGGGGTGCTAACAGCCAAAACATGTATAAAAATTCCCATGCCTATGTGGCACAAGGTATGAAGGGATTGGGTAAGAATCCCTTCTGAAATTTTTTACGGTCTTAAATGTTATGTATGAAACGCTGAAAGGAAGATGTATGCCTTGGGTACCCAATTAGGGTATGATTCAGGAAGGAAAACCTGAATGCTGGAGGTGTGAACCTATGATAGTAAAGATTGATTGTAACCCTCGGAAGAATTCGTGAACTAATATGCCATGAATACATGGACCAATCAAGGAACGATTGGAAACAAAATTGCTTATAGATAGCACGTTGCATGGAATTGCTTCAAGGAAATGCATGTTTGAATAAAGGACGAACAATGGATTTCCCATTGAGGAAGGATCACCTTCCAACATTTCTACTTACATTGTGTAGGTGTTAGAGAAAACCAAATTTGGGTGGCCGTGAGTGTTGGCACCCTGGTTATTAATAAAGGAAGAATGCTTAAAGGCATGCATGTGAAACTTGTGAGTCTCATGTGTATTGATTTGGGATCGTGATCATCCTATAGCCAGAATCATTGTCCTGGTGTAAGAATGAAAGAAAATGAATAAGCCATGTGGTGAAGAGGTTGGTTAAATTCCAACACACCATGGCCAAGAACCTGTCATAAAGTGTGACAAACTTGAAATCAATGCAAGAGTGCGTTGGGTATGAACGTGGCCATGAATATTGGCACATTTATTAAATCCTTTGAAATGTTGAATTACGTTTTGAAAGGTTTGTATGTTGAAATGAGGCATAGGCAAGGAATGGGACTCCATTTTCATGTTTATATAGATGTGAAGAACTATTAATATGCATGGTTTTGAATATATATATATATATATATATATATATATATATATATAGATATACATACATGGATGCATGGAAACTAACAATTTGTAAGCCCATAAGGAAGACCAATTGCATGTTGAGCTAAACCTCTACAGGAAGGAAAGTCCCATAATTATGAATCTGGTTCCTGTGCGAAACAAATATGAGAACAGAATGTGGAATTTGGAAATCTACGAATAACAGATTTACAAGAAATTTTTTGAATTTAAAAATTTATGATGTCTCGTGAATTTTTGTATACCTGTGATACAGGTGAAAGGGAAAGATCTACAAAGAGTGCAGAGACGAGAAATTGAGCTCTCGGGTTCGAGGGAGAACTTTAAGAAAGAGTATAATCTTATCTCATGAAATAGAGACTGACTCGGGAGAAGGAGAGTAACCTTCGTCCCTATCTATGATTGAGTCGGGAGAAGAAGAATAACCTTCATCCCTAACTATTTGTGTGCCAGGAGAAGGAGACTAACCTTCATCCCTAACTTTAGCTGATCCGGAAGGCTGTCAAGCTGTAAAATCATGAAAAATGGCTATTGTTGAGCCATGAGAACCCCGTGGTAGGCCATGATTGCCTAGAATATGTTGTGTTAAGGTAACACAAGCCGGAGGGACGCCTCGACTTTAAGACTTGATAGAGTCTCTAGAATTGTTCTTGTGCGAGAAAACCTTGGCAAGGCAAGATCGATCACTCGAGGGACTGTATAGCAGAGAAGGGGATGCCTGATCCTGGGCTTGGAGGGTGAGTGATCGCAAGGAAGAGGAGACCTCAATATTTCTTGTAAATTATTGCTTGGGATCATGCACACAATGGGTAGTTATTCCTGTGTGAGAAAACCTTGGCAAGGCAAGATGGATCACTTGAGGGATTGTATAGCAGAGAAGGGCATGCTTGGGCCTGGGCCTAGAGGGTGAGTGATCGCAAGGAAGATGAAACCTTGATAGTTATTGTAATCTATTGATGGGGATCATGCACCCAATGGGTATGTCAAGGAAAAACAATGAGCATGGATAACAAAACAACCATGTGGATACAAATCCACAAACTGCGCAGATAATTATTGTGCTAAGATTATGAAATTTTCCTAGAAATTGTATGCAATGTTTTCGCATAAGACTATTATTAATGTGCTTGTTGTCCAAGAATTATTGAAAGCAGGTGACCAAGATTTAAGGTCTGAAAAAGGACCTAATCGAGGAAGAAGGATCAATATTTTTGAAAAAGCTGAATGAGAAAGGCATGACATGTGTTTTTGAGAAAGAACGTCGAGGATGGTGTTCCTTTAAGGGGGATGGAATTGTAACACCCTCGTTTCCCCCATCTTGTGATTAATAATAAAATAGGATTACCATGTTAAGGCATGTGGACAATGTAAATGTATTATTGTTAAACTTCCCATAACTGACTGTTGGGGGGTGAAGCCTTGAAGTACGATCCATGATATATCTAGAGGAAAGAAATCAGTTAATGAAGAAAGGACCAGTGGTTGAATTATCAACCACCCCCATGAATGGAAGCATGGTATAACTAAAGGATGTCAGCTCGAAGTACCATAGAGACCTGCAGACCCGAGCTTATTTCTAACAGAAGGAACAGGACAGGTCGGAAACCTTCCAGAGGAGGGAAGGTAAGATACATACAGAGACACATCAAGAGAGGAGACACAGGGATGAGAGCACAAGATTGTAAGGGAGATGTGCAAACCCAAAGGAAGTGCCGAGAACATGTCCTAAAGAACCCAAACGATAGATTGATGTTGAGGAAGCATCTGATAAACCTCGCAAGGTCCATGTGACAGAGAGAGTTTCTATAAGAGATGGCGTAAATTCTCTAATGATATCATGGCTTGGCACGGGCGTAGCCAGAGTGATAAGAATGAATGCCTCTGAGCCTATGGTTGGGTGGAAAGGTGCACACCCACAGTCAGTTGGTTGGATGCAACTTGTAATAGATAAGTGTTCTCATACCCTATGAAATTAAGTTGTAATTATGTAATCAAAAGGGATATACTGTGAAGGACCCAAGGATGTGTATGTTTGCTTAATGGTTATATTGTATCTCTTTATTCTCGTTTAAATTGTGTATTTAAGAAAGTATGGATTGGACATGTTTTGTATTCGTAAATGCTTGTGCCCGGTGGTGGCTTAAGCTAGATCCACGAACTATGAGTTTGTCAACCTTGGGCACAATTTCACATACGCATGTCGACACTCCTAGTCGTTATGAGTCCCTTGGAGGAGGCAGTCTGTTAAAGCTCAGGAGAGATAGTGCATGTATGCACGGGCTCTCTACGAGGCAGGCAGAGAACGAGAACCACTTAAGTTCTAGAGTTGAAGAATGAGCGTAAGGGGTGTGCGGAAGGATTCTTCCAAGCGTTAAGTTCAAGAGAAAGAGCACAAATATCTTAAGCCTTTCAGAGCTAAAGAAGCTCAAGAACAATATCAAAGTTGAAGTATCGAAAGGGAAGGTCCCTTGTTTGGAAGACAAACGGATGAAATTTGTTCGGAATAATCTATGGTCTATTGTGACCGTTGGGTACGAGAAAGAGCATGGGAGCTAACCCTGGATTCATTCAGACTTCATGAGTTCGGTGAAATGAGTGAGTTCATAATAAGGGAGGTAAAATCCCCTAAGTCTCGAAGTCCCAAAGTTAACTCTTAGCCTTAGATATGAGGATGCCCGGGAACCATCCCGACCCTCAGATCTAGGAGGTAGATGATAGTCAAGTTGCCATAACTACCCATGACTTAAGAATCTGATAGTGGAGATGGATGCGAGCCATTTAACGAGAGGAGAGTCCATCTCGGTAATCAGATCGACTCAAATACTCACTGGAGTTACCGAATCAAACACCAGTCGCTCAATTTAATCGACAGTTGGGAATCATTGCGGAGTGCGAAGGTGAATTTAGCGGACCTTCTAGTTCACAGCCCGCAATCAACCCACATCATTGATCTTGTTAGGGATGGAATATCAACAACTAGGATTAGACTAGAGTCGATCAAGCACTTCTCAAATTGCGGAGGTGGGACCCCGCAATCACTGTGAACCGTCGATCTATGAATGGATATCAAGGGTGGGGAATCATTGCGGAGAGTGAAGGCGAAAGTAGTGGACGCGCTAGTTCACGGCCCACAATTCACCATTGTCATTGATCTTGTCGAGATGGAATATCAACGACTCTGGTTCGACCAGGTTGGGCAAGTACTTCCAGATTACGGAGGTTGAGCTCTCTGATAAAGAGAATGCACGCTGGGACCCCGCAATTATTGTGAACCGTCGATCAGCAGACACCTCGGTATCAGTTGGATCATGACCGCCAGACCCTGAATAGCTGTGAGATGGGTGGTCATGAGCCCTTTTGGAAATCCATGGAGTAACGAAGTCCCTCAGTATCATCGGTCTGAGAGAATCGAAAAGCTCAGAAGAGATAATGTTTTCAAGAGCGAAGACGGGACCCAAGATAGCCCCTCGCAAGAGGAGCGAAGGCTGAGGCTTTTGAACATGTACCAAACTCTTCCAAGTAGGAAGAAGTCAAAATCTTCGGAGGAGGAACGACAACAGCCATCAGATCGGTTGCGGGGAGAATCCTGGACCGTTAGATCAACGTCCAAGGAAGCAGAGGAGAAGCGATGGGAAGGAACAGATCTTAACCGTTGAATCTGAGCGTAAAGGGACATTAGTCGTCCGATCTAAGGTAAAGTTAACAAGTTTTAATGTTTGTGTGCACAGGAGGGTAGACTGGCCAAGGTCTCAAAGTCTCGAACTGAATTGGGATTGTTCATCGCCAAGAGGGACAAGTGGCGCAAGATCTACAACTCCTGAGTGAGAGCTTGTGGTCAAGGAGAGAGTGGAATTGTCAAATACCCGAAGTATATCCTAACCATTGATCGCCAGGAGACACGTGCCAATAGATCAGTAACTCCAGAGAAATCACTTCGAGAGTTTTAATCGAGAGTTGAAACTCTCGAAGCCAAGAGAGCTGGAGAGCCGAAGTGAATCTCAATCGTTAGATCGAAAGAGACACATGGTATAGATCTTTTGTCCTCGGGTGAAAGCAACCCGAAGACCCGAAGAGAATCTGGACCGTTATATCCAGAGGGCACGTGACGACCAATCGCTAACTCTGGGTGAAAACACTCCAGAAGAACGCAATGGATAAGAGTTTGAAATCGTTGAAGCTCGAATAGTCGAAGTAGTTGGGAGTCGTCGATAAGAAGGAGGACACATGTCATCATATCGTGAACTCCAGATAAAACGTTCCAAAGGAAACGAAGCAAGGAGGATTTGAATTTTGAGATGTCCGAAGGCCGAAGTCTCGAAGCGGATGAAAGTCATCGATTTAAGGTGGACGTGTGGCACCAGATCTAGCACTCCAGGTACAAAATACTCCGGAGGAAAGTAGAGGGTGACAGCATCGAAGTCTCGAAGTGGAATCTCAACCATTGATTGAGAAGGGGGTTGAAGGTCGTTGATCCGGTCTTGGTTGAAAAGCGCTAAAGACCCGAAGTAAGCCTCGATCATCTGATTCAAGTGGACATGCAGCATACATCCACATACTTTGAAGGGAATTAAAAGTTGAGACTTGAGACTCCTGAACTCCGGAATCGTGAAGCGATCAGCGTCGTTGATTAAAGATGACGCGTGGTAGGAGATATGTTACTACGGGAGAAGGTAAGGGTTGAGAGTTGAAACTCTCGAAACCCAAATCATGAAATAAATCACAGTCGTTGATTTAGAAAGGTTAGATCTGATCCATAGATTCAGAAAGGATAGATCTGAGCTATCAACTTCAAAAGCACCATCAAGGTCGTGAGATTGATAATCCCTTCGCATTGTAGGGACTAAAGGTGCGCGAACTTTAAAAAGTTGAGGGTGGAGTGCAATCCAGACCACAGTTTTGGAGAAAGGACACATGGAGGCTCAAGGTGAATTGCGGGGAGAAAAGTAGTTTGTATTCAAACCACCCTTGGCCATGCCCATAATTGTGTGGTTACATAAGGCCATCGCCCAAGGTCATATCAAGGAAGGGGCTTATTAGAAAAGGAGCTAGCACCCAGACTCTGAGATTTCGCAGGTGCGAAGAGGAGGGTCGCGAGTACCTTTAGACCTACACCAGGAAGTTGAAAGGGTCTGCGTCTAATTACAAAATGATACCATCAAGGTCTCAGAGAGTTGTTTGGCTCCAGAATCAGAGATCCTTGACTGGGAGGTTAGACTGGTTCCCCGACCTTCCAAATTAGAAACCATGGATGGAGAATCTTTCCTTTAAGAAAAGAAAAAAACATTATACTCTGTCGTGGGTGTGTTACTGTTAGTGTCGGAAGTCACTCCTGGATTGCTTGCAGGAGCAGAGCCCGACACCCATCAGTTTAATATCACGATTTGTTTATAAAGGGTGATCAGATGGAGATAAAGACTAGAGGAGATATTACTCTAACTCAGGGATTGTCTCTGGTACGTAAAGAACAAAGGAGTTCTGGAATCCTAACTTCAGCCAGTGGGTTGATTTAAAGATGAACAGGTGGAAGACTTAGTCAGAAAAAGTGAACAAACAACTTGGGCAACAGGTTTTCGATCGTTTGCAGAAGAAAGACTCTGAATGCAAGATCCACTTGGTTCAGGGTCTCAGGGAACTGAGAGGTGACTTGACTAGATCCTCCAATTCCAAGTCACTCGGTGCTGGGGAAATCACAAGAACTGATTAGAGACAGCGCAACTATTACAGTGATCCATTACAACATCATCCTATAATAGCTACAACTCGACTGGATCCTCCTATTCTGAGTTGCTCTAACACAGTGTAAACAAAGACATGAAAGAAACTGGAATTCATAAGGCAAGAAGTCTCAAAAGTTCACACATAACCAGAATAACAGTGCTTCATTAAAACTTTACAACCAGGAGCTTTGCTCAACCATCCATCCTTTACAAAATACAACAACTGAGTCTATATACTCAGAGAAAACCGCCTCGCAGAGGCGCGTCCAGTGACTTCACGGATTGATGTCCCTTCAGTCAAACTCGTACTGATATCTTCCTTTAGGCGCCATCTTAACTACGCATGGCTCAGACAAGAAGGGTAGTTGAGCCATTAAGTGTTGAGCTAGCATGCGCAGACTTCCCTGTTGAGTTGAAGACTTTAGCAGGGCGCCTTTGAGAAATTCGATACATAGGACTTATTTGGGCAGACGGCTTGCCAGACTCTCCATCCCTTCACTTAATGAATGAAACGAGGTTTCAACCACCCGCTCTTGTCATCATTTACTTCAGACGGGAAACAGGACCGAGGTCGAATCAAATGGCGCTTGGAGGTCGCGGCAATTCCTTTCGTGAATCATGCATGGCGTCTTCAGCTCTTCCTGAATAGCTTTTTCCTTTACAAGTGACCATGGGCTATGACCGCGCGCTTATCCCCAAAGCGCTTTCGGCGTTCGTGAACAAAAGGAGTTAATCCTTACTTCTTGAAATCGCGATGAGCGAAACGTCGAGACGGCTTTAATCTGGCGCCACGCGCCCTCTGGATCTGATGGTTCTTACTTCTCCTGGCAATGCCGTGGGCCTGGACCTTCGCGACTTCACAACCTCGCTAGTTGAACCGTTGAGCTTTCACCCTCCTATTTCGCGAGTCTCCGAGAGGCGAGAATTCAACGGAATGTTGACTTTATCTCAAGCGAACGCGTGTCCACCCGTTGACCACGTGGTCCCACCTTATGCTCTGTCACACGTTCACATGAGCCTTGGCACTTCGCAACTCGCGAATCCTAATGCCAATACATCGCGACTTCTCGCAGCGAGATCCCGAGGGCTTCTGCCACCGGTCCTCCAACGGTCGAACTCTCGCAAACTCGCGATCCTCGTGACCAATTCCTTGGGTATTTTCTTACGAGACACTGATACACGATCCCGAACCAATAGTCCAGATCTGTTCTTCTGCCGATCCGACGGCTGACACCATTCTCCTTTTTAACAACATCTGCGTTATTATTGGCACGACTCGGCTGACTACAATTACCCACCGACCGTCGATCTGCTTCGCAAAATAGACTTTGGATGCTGCCGACGACACTTTGCTCGCTCGCTTGACTCGCTCTTTGGAAAAACAGGAATTCTCCCGTGCTACGCTTGAGCATCTCGTGCAACTTGCAGATCCGAAAGCTCTAGAGCCCGTGACAAGAAATATCGCTAACAGTTACAAATAGAGGTTAGGTATAAGAAAAAAAAAAAAACTTTGAAGCACCAAACCCTACCCTTAGGGTTTCACCAAATCAAATTTTTAATGCTACAATTCAATTTTCATATTTGATAATGACATTAAATCAACTCAAAGAATGTTAGATAACACCTTAAAGCTCAATCCAATAGGGTCATTTTTCCTCCTTAGGGTTAGAGATCAACAATATAGCATTAACCTTAGGAGTAATATGTCTAGGAAATGAAATAATCTATTAACTTTACACTAGATAACAAATGAAATATAAGGGGAGGTAGGTGCAGGAGGAGTGTTGTATATCCCTAGAGGAAATGTTTTGCTAGATTTATCCTGGAATATGGGTATAACCACCAACAACATGGAAAAGGCCTATGCAATGTATCAAGGAGTGATCTTAGCTCGGGAACAAAATCTTAGCAATATCATAATATTAGGGGATTCAAAAAATACAATTTGAAATTTCGTCAAAGGGACCACTCCAAAGAACTCCAAGCTGCAAAGAATTATAGAGAGAACCAAATCAAGTCTGTCCTCAATTCAAACATCCTTCTTCCACATCCCCTGCGCAAACAATGAAGAAGTTGACGTAAAGGCCAATCAAGCAATTCGAAAAGCCCCTAGTCATATGTATACTCAGGGAAAGGTCCTTTTCTTAGCCCCTCCCTAGTGTCCAAGCCCCTAATCTCCTCATCTCCACCTGGCAATAGAATCTCCACGACTCTACAAATGGAGGACTATTGCAGTAAGGAAATCATCATGAAAGGGGAGGTGAAGTACCCCCGTACCTCCTGCCTCGTGGGAATTTGTAAGAAGTAAGAAACACTTGATCGCATGGCAATTTTCAGCCACCTTGTGATCCTCCTTCATGGGACTCTGTCATATCAGGCCCTCCAATTCTGCATAGCATCATGCTGCAGTATCAAATCCACCATTACTCCACTTGAAGTGAGGACAAGCGAAAATAATTTCATCATGATGTCCAGCTAGGAGACGTAGGTAGTAAAAGCCACCTCAAATCATGAAATACACTTCATATGTGAGCTTGCTCAAAGCTGGTGGAATTCATGCACCAAGGTATCTCCTCTCTACGATAAATTTGGAGGTAACCACCTCAGTCAGCCCCTCCTAAATTTCGCAGACTTGAACTCAATTAAGAAAGAGGAAGCACGACGACTCTTGTGGGCCAAGAAGAATATTGGTAGACCAAGCCCCTCAAGTTCTAGCAACTGGAGTAGAGCGGGAGGGACAACTCCCGGCCACTTAGAAAGCATCAGCGATAGAGGAAGCCTCAAGGGAAACTGGTTTGGAGGTAATATTCGGGAAATCTTGACTATCAATTTGTTAGAAGGCATGGCTCAGTAACAAGCTCGAGAGAAAACGGAGGAAGATTTGGTGGACGATAATTTCACCACCACCATCAATTATCTCTTTGTCTTGACTCCCACAACTCCACTCTTTCTTTCACGCTGGAAACCTTAGCTCAACACTGCATGTTAATCAGTCAACTACGGGATGAAGTTGAATTCCTTCGTCGATAAGGGGATACCATAGAAATAAAGTTGGATGCTAGATCGCCAAATTCATCGGTCCAAAGTCAGAATGAGGAAACTGACAGTAGACCAGAACCCATGCTTCTAGACTTGAACGTGGCCCTAGAAAATCCTCCGAAAAAGGACCAAGTTTAAAGCAAGACCAGTAAGAAAGCCCTCTATTTTGTAAAATGGATTAATTATATCTCTCTTAGATCGTATCAGGACAAGGATGCATAATATGTCTACAGTACTATTTTGAAATGTAACTAGACTCAGTTTTGTAAGTTTTGTGGGAAATCTTGTTGCTGGTATCTCTATTACCATCCCCCTCCTCTATATTATGTGACCTTGGTCATGCCTTTTTAATACAAACTTTTCAGTTTCTGTAAAAAAAAATGAAAAAAAAAATTATTTTCTTTGATTTTAAACATTAGATCTCTTATTAAACAACAAAAAATAAAATAGTTCTGATTTTTAGGGTTTTTTTGGTTGGTTGTTGGATATAGGAATAATGGCTTTTTTTAATCCAATTAGGACTTATGGATTCAAGAAGTATGCCCCTTGAAGGATTGGTCACTTTTATCTTATGGACTAGGGTAAGAGATTAGTAAATGAAGAGTAATCTCCAACCTAATCAAGATAAGTTAAGAGGACCAAGGCCCTTCAAGAAGAGATTCCTAAAGGAAAAACCATTCACGAACAAGATCAACTATAACTTGAACAAAATACTTAAAAACCTTTTCAAATGAACCAAGAGGAAAACCAAAGCAAAGCGTTAAGCACTTACCCAAGTTAACAAGAGAATAAGGAAGGAACAAACCCTAGAATGTCTCCTCTCCAAGTAGTTAAGAAACTCCTCAAATGGATTGATCTTGAAAGCTAGTAGAAGTCTTGAATAACCATCACAAATCTTTAATGCAGCAAGAAGATAACCAAGAAAGAGAAAGCTCCAAGAATTGACACGAAAACATCAAAAGGAATATTTTCTATTAATTGTGGTAAAAAATAATCCAACAATTCATGACAACTTGGAATGAGAAGGGAGCCTCTATTTATAGAGGGGGATTCTACATCCTTCTCATTCTTTATTATTTTTTTCCCCTAAAATTAGCCTAGGAGACTAACAAGGAAGAGTTTTCATCCACACAAATAAGGATACTAAGTTGAAACATAATCAAACATGATGTCACATGTACATAAAACCCTCATGAGAGAGGAACATCCCACAAAGAATGGAGCTGATTTTATATCCTAGCCCAACATTCCAAAGAAAAAGTGATGTGGAGACCTCAAAACATGGTGAAGTAACCTCCCAATCAAGCAAATATCCAATGTTCCTCTCTTCCAAGTGGGTTGACCTCATGAAAATGTGGAGAAGTACATCAAAAGTGGACAACCTCCTTATAATGTGCTCAAGGAATTCTCAAAAGGAATCTCCAAGGTATGAACAAGCCCTCAAGTCAATCAAATATGCTCAACAAGGCAAGGAAGATCCATATCTAAGTTAAATCATCCCCAAAAACACCCACATGGTTGTCATAAACCCCACACATGTGGGTTGACCTTCAAATCATGTGAAAGACACCTCCAAAATAGAGGAAAGAAGAAGGGTGCTTGAGGATCTCCAATGTGGCATGTGTAGAGGATGTCCATGTATGCAATAAAAACCCTAATGTTCCTTGAAGGATTTGACCAATGCATCAGAATATGTGTATTTCCTCGAGAAATGTGACACTACCTCAAGAGACGTGAAACTGAGTGAACATATGCAAAATTATCTTTGATAATACATGGCCAAATTGTGATTGATACACAAGAGAGGGATCCATTCTTAGGAATAGAATAAGTGTGATATACATAGTTTTGACAATTTACAAAGAGAAACACTTTTACACCATATACAAAGGGGTAAGAGAGACTGTGTGGCTCCACTATATCATGTTTCCTAGTAGATCCGCCCCAATATTGTTTCATACCAACCTCGATCATAAATTACCAACATGATGAAGAGTTACCAACATCAAGGGGCAGTCGATCGTAACCATAAAAGAAAATCTTGTCTTGAAATGGGGACTAAAAGGACGACCATGACCAACCACATGGGATCTGGAGATACTACATAGGCCCCTCACCAATACATAGAACATATGAGCATGTTCCAATAAAATACATGAGTGAAAATACAACCAAACTTTTGACTCATCGTGATGCAATAAGGTACATATTAACATAGTCTTCTCATATGATGGTCCACATCTGGCGAAAAAAAAATAGGGTACACTGAAGTGAATCTAAGGTGTAACACTACCTATCATTCGAATTAAGATTTAAGTGAATATATTTTGAAGAGATTTGACCTAGCAATTTTATTTGAGAAAATTATTTAACCTTCATGTGTCAGCACAAATTTAAAACTCAGATTTCCCAAGTGTTGTGGAATGATCTATGAACTTGTTTCATGAGCCTTCCAAAGGATTTATTAAACTCAATGTCCCCAATTTTTGTGGTGCAATATTTATAACTCAATTTCATTTGATTGTGAATCTTTTATTAAATCCATGAGATAATATCGTGACATTCTTCTTAAATTCATGTAGTGAAAATATTTTAATTTTCTCCAATAGAACTTTGAAAACCCACCACAAGTGTTATGGTCCCAATTCAAAAGTCAAACTTTTGAAGTTTCTAAAAATCCAATTTTTCTAATCTTGCAGCAAATTTTTAAACAATTGTGTTTCTTAATCTTACGGAATTTGTTTTTGAACTTCTGTTGTGGGGTATTCTACCCTACGGACTAATAAGCTAGGGCTCTAAACTTATACGCAGAAAATGACCCTTAAGATTTAACTTTTAACCTTCTACCCAAAATCTCAACCCCTTTTCGAGCAAACAATGGAAGAATCGACTC
>SNQJ01S0095504.1:0-23853 GCA_010110895.2 Picea sitchensis | reverse complement strand
CCACCACCCTCTGTTCCAGCTCCTCTGGAAGAAACCCCAGCCCACTCGGAAGAACCACCGAGCCAACTACATTCATGCTCGGACTGTGCTTCATGTGCAAGAATGCACGACTCAGTGGCGATTTTATATGATTTGGTGTTTGCGGTCCACAAAGATGTGGACGACTTGACAAGCGAGGGGAGCAAATTGTATCCATTCTCTACACTCTGCTCGACACCCTGCACTCTCCAGATTCGGCCACCAGTGCACCGGTGGCCTTAGAGGCGTTCATGGCTCCTGCTATCCAGACGCCAGCAGCGGGCAACTTCGGAAAAAGCGACAATTCCCTTGCATGAGCGCCAACATATGCACATGTGTCAGCGTGCATGGTTATTTTTGTCAATCTTATATGTTTCTAGAAGTGTCATTCCTAGAAGTATCACAAGTGTGAGCCTGCATGGTTATGGTTATTCCCCTTGGGCTTATGGCTATTCCCCTTGGGCATCGAGCACAATGTTCTCTTTTTGTATGTAAAAAGTCTGTCTTTTTTATTTTCTAGTATGCTAGACATGTTTGGACGAATCGGTTTCTCCATAGAGCGATTCAGTTCATGATGTTTAAATTTTTCTGTTTAAATTCTGGTGTTTCCAGTTTTTAGAAACAGGCTGGATTGGTTTCCCTCATGGGCAATTCAGCACACACTGTTCATTGACATTCACAACGCTACCATAATTTTTTATTTTGAAAGGTAATATATAGACGCTTACTTATAAATATATATATATATAGTACTTAAAGAAGATCTGAGGAGCTATATATTGTACTTAGAGAAGATTTGAGGAGCTTGTATCCACGCGATTTTAGTGATCGAATTTGATAGGCAATTTCTTTATCACAACATAATTTACTCGTGAAATACAATCACAGCTCTTCAATAACTATCACCAAATTTCATTAAAATACTTAATACGTCTATTTAATTCGTCAAATTTGACGGGTGGATTGGATTTCAAATTCCAATTCCAAGCCTGGATCATCTCAGGGCATCCGCTAACTCAAGGGCTTGCGCCATAAACAAGTAGCCGCAACCGATGATGAAGAATGGTGACACGTGTCTCGAAAATAAAAATAAAAAAAACCCTTTTAAAAACTCAATGAATGAAGAATCTTCTTGTTTTTTTAAAAAGTTTTTTTACTCAGTCGTCACACATTTGAAATTTATTAAATACTATCGAGATTTATCTGTAATCTAATTTGATATTTTAATATAAATAAATAAGGCACCTTTGTGGAATCTTAATATAATTGGGTATTGATTGACGTTACGTCTCAGCATACTCCTCCACACATTGTCACCTTTAAACCCTAACATGACATAGGAGTTCTAAGTGTTACCCACAAATATTCCACAATGGGAATTTAAAGGAGTTCTCGGTACTGACTGTACAAAAATACGAGTCGGAATTTATGAGGCGAATTTGACCTGACACATGATTGGAGACGGTCCTGCGGTAATGGTGGCAATGAGAAATACCACGATGCAATTCAATATACTAACAGCATACTCAACATTCTCAATGCAGCAACAATGGTTACCGTAAACCCTAAAGAACAAAAGAGAAGAGAATCCTTACTCCACGGTTTCAGATTGTCTCAGTGAACTGATTGCCCAGAAGCCGTAAAAAAACAACCATCCACCATGTTCTCTGCGATTTTTCTTTGCTATCCAGCGGGCCTGAGAATTCAACAAAGCAAAAAGAGAGAATAAAACTGAAATCGTAGTGCTCGCATGTCTGGACCGCGGATTAGGGCAGCACGGACACTCAAATCATGTGTCTGTGCCATGCGAATGTCATGGCAAAACGCCCTCCGATTCTCTCAATCTGAGGCACCCGCCTAGATAACTGTATGAATTAAAGTCTTCGTTCAAATGCCCTGGCAAGGTCCTGTTTCTCCCCACGTTTGCATAACTTTGAAATGATGATGCAGGTCGCTGAAGCAAGCCTTCTAATCAAGATCGCATCAATGCACTTTTATTGAGAAATACACTTTATTCTCCCGTGCAGAATGAAGTGGACGCCGGGCTGGTCAGAATAACAATGATGTATTGTATGAAATTATGGGGTAAGAAATGTAGCGTGTGCAGACAACTGTCTGTCTCAAGTACAATTCGTGGACAGATCATTTGAACTTATAATACACGAAACATGATCCATGGATTCTATTGCTTTTAAGTCACCATACCCACAACAAACAACACCATATTACGAAAACCCAGGTTTCTGCGGTGTTGACCTAAGCGGATGAGCGTAATTCGAATCGATGAGATCTTCCGTTGTACATGATGGAGAATGGGTTTCAATCCACTCTTTTTGTTCTCTGTGCATGTTTTGTTTTCCCTTCAAAATCAGCATAATCAATAATAAATCGCACTGTATATCCCACCATCTCGCCACGACAAATGGTGATCGCACTGTATATCCCACGATCTCGCCACGACAAATGGTGATGTTCTGGTGACGTAACCAGCAAGCCCGAATGCTTATACGCGGCCTGTGGTATATACATCGTCGGATCATAGCTCACAAGTAACATGTGCTGCCCAAAGCTCTATCATGGGTGTCTAGATCATGCTCCACCATTGCATCTTACTTTTGCAGACTCACAGTAACTTGCCACCCTACACTTCCTTCCTCGTGTCCTTACCTTGCCACTCTACACTTCCTTCCTCGTGTTCTTACCATATATAGGCAACATATTATTTGGCACAACATCAGAATCTCGAACCTTGTAGGAGAGAGTAAAGTGGTTATTAGAAGCTGGTATTAGAGTAGAATTCTTTTATGCTTCCTCTATGTATCTAATGGAGCTTGCAGTTCGAGTTGGAAAGGAAGGAGGAGCAGCCTTAATGGAACTTGGAACTTGCAGTTGAAGTTGGAAAGGAAGGAGGAGTAACCTTTATACTAGATAATAGTCTAATAGATGTTAAGTTAATAGATGTTAAGTTGATAGTGTCCTTCATAAAGTAGGTCTACAACTATTAAAGTAGGTCTATAACTATTAGTTAAATTTTGAAAGTATTATCACACATTTTGTAGTAGCTTGGGAAAAACTCAACCTATCATTGTCACCTCAATAGATATCCTCCTCTTTTTAGTGAAGGAAAAGTCCAACACAAGGGAGGCTTCCCAGGTGACCCTAGGGGGTTCAATGGGAGAAGCAAGGAGCTAGAAGAACAACCCTTTAGGTCAAGGTCTGAGAAGAACTTGAGGCTGGAGGAGAAAGTCTTTGGGGTTCGTACATGGTTTCCAAGGTTGTGTACGTGCAAAATAGTCTTAAACTTTGTTGTCCCAAAATTGCAGCAAGTGAGGAAATATATATCAACAATGAAGAAGTTATAACAACTACAAATTAAACCATCAAAATAAGTATATGATATTGCACACAATGTTCCAATGTTGAGACCAAGACTTTGATGACAATTGAGGGATGTTAATGAGTGTTATCAACAAGTATTTATGACATTCCAATGGCTATATAATTTTTTTTCTACAACAACAAGTTCTAGCCATTGGAATTAGCAAGTACACCACACAATCAATGGCTTATTACCAATAGAACAATTATCACAACTTACAAGTAATTTTCACAGTAGAAGAGTTGAAAAATAGTATGAAAGAGTATGTTTGATGCAACCCTAATGGATGTAGCTTAATGTTTATTACAACAACACAATCATTTATCCAAACAAGACGCCCTTGGAGGGAAACATAGTCAATAACGTATAAAATTTAAATCCAACCTTGAACAATTCAACCTCTTAAATTCGATGTTTAGTAATGCAATAATTAACAATCTTCAACTAGTGACTTATTATTGGGTGAATGGAGTCTCTTCCTTGGAAGGCAAGTTAAACAAATAGGAAGAATAGATCTTTGTTGAGATTTAAACCCTTATAAAACCCAACAACAATCCTTCCAATTTGTCTAGCTCAAAATCAAAGATGTGCTAAGGTTTTAATGATTTCTCTACGGGTGTGGACCCTCTTATTTCCTAGAGAAAACAAACCCTAGACAATCCTTGAAACATAGATGTAAACCCTATTACTCCTTGAGGAAAGCCTTGTAGCCTTTCAATGACAAAGAAAGTTAAACCTTGGTGGAGGGTGTAAGCCCTTTTACTCCTCCTAAGGTTTTAGATATATTTCTGGAATTTGAACAAGTAAAATAACCAAAAAATGTAGAAAATTACTCACCAATCCAAGATATAGCATGCAACATACCCTTACTACCAAGATATAATCCACAAAATTCCAAAGAAATACCACCAAGAGAAGTCGCTAGCTTTTATTGCTCCAAATAACAAGTGTTGCATCCATTATGATATGAAAAAAAGAGATAACGATTTTTCCCAAGGAGGTCGAAATTTTAGTCGAAGAGTATGTAATTTTCAAGTGATGAGTTATGAAAATGAAAATATATCGTCTTATATTTATATCAGGCCATCTAAACCAATTTTTCCACATAAAATTTTCAACAACAAATTAAAAGAGAATTAACACCCTTTATTTGACTTTACAACTTATAAATATAAAAATTGGATAAAGTAAAACTCTAAAAGGGGTAGCATCATCATGTCATATAAGGGTGACATGAGGCCTAAAAGTGAGATGTTGAGCCTAAAAATGCAGGATCGTTGGGCCTCCAAAGACCATGTGCCAAGTGATCCAGGTGGATCTTAGTGGCCAACCACCTTTTCCATTGAATCAACATTTTCGAGCCTATGGTTTTGATAAACCATGATATTCACCCTTTTGATGTGGAATGGAATGTAATGTCATCTTCATCATATAATGATTTCCTAGTGGTTTTATGTACATTCCTATAGCATAGAGTTAATGCACCAGATCCCATTAGAACTCCGCAGTTAAGTGCACTCAAGCTAGAGTAGTACTGGGATGGGTGACCACCTGTGAAGTCCTAGTGCTTTACATGCCTATATGGCATTTTATGAACTTAGTCAAATTTATCCAACAGGCATCATGGGAATTGTTCTCCTTTCACTCTCTCATATATAATTGAGGTGAAGGAGGCCCTTTCAACATGCAATGGAGTGTGATGTAAATCTTGTTGCGAATGAAGCGTATCCAACATCTCTTTCTTTTTAGAGATAAGCTACCACATTCTGCCAGTTTGTGTTCTTTAGTGTTTTTCTCTTTTATTCATTAATAGAAGTTAGGTTTCACTATATTTATGTGTTTCTTACAATATCTAAGTGTATTTCTTTCTTATATCTCTGCTATATTTTTGTCTTCATGTCATTTTCAAAATAATCTGGACCAATGGTATCAGAGTAGTCTGCTCCTTGTCATTTCTCATAGCAGGTCCTCGACGAAGTCAGGGTATAGAGATTTGGGTCTCGAGCTAGTATCGCTTTAGGACAACCTCTCTTTCTAGCCAAAGTGAACTCCCATGGTGGAAGAAAAGATAAATGATGAAGCATGAGATCCTTTCAAGACATTGCTCGAGGAATCCCTCATGGGACAAAGGAATGAGATGATGGACAAATTCACTCAAATACTTCGAAGACTACTAATGGAAACGACTGAAGAATATTTGAAAAGAAACCATTTCTTAGGTGCAACACCCTTCAAGGTACAATCCAATCTTGATATCCCCTTATTTGAAGGCCAGATAGATGCAAATGCTCAAGAAAAATTGTTGAATCTGCTAGAATATTATTACTTTGTCCAAAAATTTTACGACAGTGAAAATATCACCTTTTTGCTCCTTAAATCCCTTCCTCATGTTAGATCTTGGTGGGAAGGTTACTGGGAGAGGTACACCGTGAATGAATCTACACAATTCAAGAGAGAACCCACTTGGGAAACCTTTGTAAATGCCCTAAAGGAGTAGTTCTACCCTATCAAAAACTATGATGGCCAGTACATGAGATGGACGAATCTGCGTTAAAAAAGAGAGCAGACAGTGTCAAAGTACACTAACATATTTCATACCTTATGCTCAAAGATGGGGATCAAAGACTCTGAGCGACACCCAGTTTTGAAGTATCACAGTGGTCCACATAGGTACATCCAAATAAAGATGGATTTCTTGGACATATCCTCACTGGGAGTTTCTTATCGATATGTAGTCAAAATTGAGAATAAATTCAAGAAGCAAAGTAAGTGGGAGTTCGGGGCTGCAAATCTACAACAACCAAAGTATGGTAAAGACAACCGTAACTCACAAAACAACCAACTTCAAGACAACTAGTCCAAGCCATAGGAAAATAAGGGTAATGGGAAGACGAAGAAGGACACTCGAAAGTGGTGCGACTTCCACAAATCCCTTGGCACGACACCAATGAATGTCTCTCAAAAAATTCATTGGTAGTCAAGCTCAAAGAAACAGAGCCAAGCCCCAACTCAGACTTTGATTCAGAAAATAATAAAAGGAGGCAGATCATTGATGCATAACCCACTATTATTTTCACAACCACAACAATCAAACCAGAAGAACCATAGGATCTTGAGGAGGGGGAGCACCACTTCCATTCACAGATGTGGGCGAAGTGTACCCAACTTTATTTCATTTTTTATAGTGGAAGCCAAAAGACACTCATCTCAGCAGAGGTTGTCAAGAAGTTGGATTTTCCATCAACACCACACCCACATCCATACAACATTAGGTGTCTTCGAAAGGGACAATATCTTTGTGTTAGACAGCATTTTCGCTTGTCCTATGGCATCAAGCCCTTCAAGGATGAGGTACTGTGTAATGTTTCCCCACTGGAAGTTTGTGATGTTATGTTAGGCCAACCATATATGCAGAATCATCATGTTATTTACGAGTCTCGTCCCCATAGTGTCATTGTTACTCTGGGGGTTATCTCTACATGGTACCAAAGGTATCTCCTACTATTGTCCCACCAAAATAGTGTCGTGAAGTAATCTCTCATACCATAAATTTTAGCCTTTTCATGATCTAGTCAAAAGGTTAACAAAAGTGCACTATAGCCACTATATTTCTTGCCAACCCCGAGGAAAGACCAAGAGACCTGATAACATAGCTCAAATAATACATCGAGTACTGTGGTAGTGTGACGTGACCTTTTGGAATGATCCCTAGTTTGAAGTGGCACTTGAAAACCAACAAAGCAACAAGTACAAGGGAATACATATTCTAAACATTTTACGTTTTAGTTTTTGTCATTTTCAAATATTTTTCTACAAATCTGTGTTCTAAAGTCAAGGAAATAAGTATTCTAAACGTTCTAGGTTTTAGTTTTTCTCATTTTCAAATATTTTTCTATAATTTTGTTTTATAAATTTGATTAGAAATTGTTTGAATTATTTTGACAAACTTTTGTTAGAAATTTGGTTAGAAATTGTTTGAATTGTATATTTTAAAAATTGTTTAAATTATAAATTTTAGTTGTTAAATATGTATAATCATGTACATGAGTGAATCTATTTATGCATTAAAAAATGATTTTAAATAATAATAAAATTGTGATTTCACCAATAATTTTATCACCAAATTCCAATAATATTATCCAAAATAAATAAAAACATAAAACTTCAATTAAAAAAAAACAAAAAAAAAACATGTATCATAGGTTTCTAAATCATGCTCCACCATTGCATCTTACTTTTGAAGAATCACAATAGCTTTCCACCCTACACTTGCTTTCTCATGTCCTCACCATATATAGGCAACATATTATTTGGCACAACATCAGAATTTGCAACCTTGTAGGAGAGAGTAAAGTGGTTATTAGAAGTTGGTATCAGAGTAGAATTCTTTTATGCTTCCTCTATATATCTGATGGAGCTTATAGATGAAGTTGGAAAGGAAGGAAGAGTTGCATTTATACTAGATGATAGTCGAATAGATAATAAGTTGATAGTGCCCTTCATACAACAGGTCTACAACCATCAATTAAATTTTGGAAGTGTTGTCACACAGTTTGTAGCTTGGGAGAATCCCAACCCAAGCAGTAAATGTGAGACGCAACTAGGGACACCTATCACTGTCACCTCAATAGATATCCCCCTTGTTTTAGTGAAGGAAAATTCCAACACAAAGGAGGCTTCCTAGGTGACCCTAGGGGGATTACAAGGGGAGAAGCAAGGAACTATAAAAAAACCCTTTCGGTCAAGGTTTGAGATGAACTTGAGGCTAGAGGAGAGAGTTTTGGGGGTTGATAAATGGTTTCCAAGGTTGTGTACCTACAAAAAAGTGTTAGACAAACCAAAACAAGACCAAATATGATGATATAAGCCTCAAGAAAAGTGGGAAATAAGAAAGAACCCTTTTTGTCCCAAAATTGTAGCAGTAAGTAAATATATATCAGTAACGAAGAAGTTATAACAACTACAAATTAAACCATCAAAATCAAGTATATGATATTGGAAAATAAAGTTTGTAACTAGCACACAATGTTCCCATGTTTAGAGCAAGACTTTAATGACAAATGAGGGATGTTAATGAGTGTCATCAACAAGTATTTATGACAACCCAATGGCTATAGAATTTTTTTTCTACAACAAGTTCTAGCCACTGAAATCAGCAAGTACACCACCCAATCAATAACTTATTACCAATAGAACAATTATCACAACTTACAAGTGATTTTTCAGCAGTAGAAAAGTTGAAAAAGGGTATGAAAGAGTGACTTTGATTCATCCCTAATGGATGTAGATTAATTTTTGTTACAAAAACATAATCATTTATCCAATCAAGACACCCTTGGAGGGAAAGAGAGCCAATAGACTATAAAATTTAAATCCAACCTTGAATAATTCAATCTCTTAAATTGGATGTTTACCAATGCAATAATTAACAATCTTCAATGCAATAGACTAGTGACTTATTGTTGGGTGAATGGAGTCTCTTCCTTGGAAGGAAAGTTAAAAAAAAAATGAAGAATAGATCTTTTTTGAGATTTAAACCCTTATAAAACCCACCAACAATCCTTCCAAATTGTCTAGCTCAAAATCCAAGATGAACTAGGGTTTTAATGATTTCTCTAGGAGTGTGAACCCTCTTACTTCCTAGAGAAAAAAACCCTAGACAATCCTTGCAACAAGGGTGTAAACCTTATTATTCCTTGACAAAATCCTTGTAGCCTTTCAATGAAAAATAAATTTAAACCTTGGTGGAGGGTGTAATCCCTTTTACTCCTCCTAGGGTTTTAGATATATTTCTTGAATTTGAACAAGTAAAATGACCACAAATTGCAGAAAATTACTCACCAATATAAGATATAGCATGCAACATACCCTTACTACCAAGATATAATCCAAAAAATTATAAATAAATACCACCAAGAGAAGTCACTATCCTTTATTGCTCCAAATAATAAGTGTTGCATCCATTATGATATGAAAAAAAGAGATAGTGATTTTTTCTGAGGTCGAAATTTCAATCCAAGAGTATGTAATTTTCAAGTGATGAGTTATGAAAATGAAAATATATGGTATTATATTTATATCATGCCATATAAACCAATTTTTCCACATAAAATTGTCAACAAAAAATTGAAAGAGCACCGACACCCTTGATCTGCCTTTACAACTTATAAATATAAAAATTGGATAAAGTAAAACCATAAAAAGGGTAGTGTCATCATGTCCTATAAGGGTGAGTGAAGCCTGAAAGTGAGATGTTGAGCCTCAAAATGAAGTATCATTGGGCCTCCAAAGGCCATGTGCCAAGTGATCCAAGTGAATTTCGGTGGCCAACCACCTTTTCCACTGAATCAAAATTTTGAGCCTATGATTTTGATAAACCATGATATTCACCCTTTTGATGGTGAATGGAATGTAATGTCATCTTCATCATGTAATGATTTCCTAGTGGTTTTATGTACATGCCTACAACATAGTGTTAGTGCACTGGATCCCATTATAACTTTGCAGTTAAGCACGCTCAGGGAACTCCGCAGTTAAGCTCGCTCAGGCTAGAGTAGTACTAGGATGGGTCACCGCCCATGAAGTCCTAGTGTTTTACATGGCTAGTATGGAATTTTATGAACTTAGTCCAATTTATCCCACATGCATCATGGAAATTTTTCTCCTCTCACTCTCTCATATGTAACTGAGGTGAAGGAGGCCCTTTAAGCATGCAATGTAGTTTGATGTAAATATTGTTGTGAATGAAGTGTAGCCAACATCTCTATCCCATTCTGCTAGTTTGTGTTCTTTAGTGTTTTTCTCTTTTATTCATTAATATAAGTTGGGTTTCACTATATTTATGTGTTTCTTGCAATAAGTCATTGTGTTTCCTTGTTATATCTCTATTATATTTATTTCTTCATGTCATTTTCAAAATAATCTGGATCAGTGGTACCACAGAAGTCTACTCCTTTTCATTTCTCATAGAAGGTCCCCGACGAGGTCAGGGTATAGAGATTTGGGTCTCGAGCTATTATCTATTGAGTAAAACCTCTCTCGCTAACCCAAGCAACCTCCCATGGTGGAATAAAAGAGAAATTACACAGCAAGAGATCATTTCAAGACATTGCTCGAGGAAACCCTCATGCGATAGAGGAAAGGGATGATGGACAACTTCGTTCAGATCCTTCAAAGAATACCAATGGCGACGTCTGAGACATATTCGACAAGAAACCATTTTGGAGGTGCAAAACCCTTCAAGGTACTAGTCAACCTTAATATCCCCTTATTTGAAGGCCAGATAGATGCACATGCTCTAGAAAAATGGTTGAATTTGCTAGAAGGTTATTATTCCATCCAAAATTTTTACGACAATGAAAAGATCACCTTAGCACTCCTTAAATCCCTTCTTCATGTTAGAGCTTGGTGGGAAGTTTACCGGGAGAGGTACACCACGAATGAATCTACACCATTCAAGAGAGAACCCACTTGGGAAGCCTTTGTATATGCCCTAAAGGAGGAGTTCTACCCTGTCAGAAACTATGATGATCAATACATGAGATGGATGAATTTGCGTAAGAAAAGAGATAAGACAGTGTCAGATTACACTAACATATTTCATACCTTGCACTCAAATATAGGTATGAAAGACTCTTAGAGACACATGGTTTTGAAGTATCACAGTGGTCTGCATAGGTACATCCAAACAAAGATGGATTTCTTGGACATCTTCTCACTGGGAGTTGCTTATCGATATGTAGTCAAAATTGAGCAGAAATTCAAGAAGTAGAGTAAGCAATAGTTCAAGGCTACAAATCTGCAACAATCAAAGTATGGTAAAGACAACCCTACTCACAAAACAACCAACCTCAAGAAAACCATTCCAGGCCACAGGAAAAGAAGGGTAATGGGAAGATGAAGAAGGACACTCAAAAGTGGTGCGACTTCCACAAAATCCCTTGGAAAAACACCAATGAATGTCTCTCCAAAAATTCATTAGTACTCAATCTTAAAGAAACATAGCCAAGCCCCAACTTAGAATCTGATTTAGAAAATATTAAAAGGAGACAAATAATTTATTTTGAACCCACTGCTACTATCAGAACCAAAACAATCCAAAAAGAAAAACCAGAGGATATTGAACAAGGGGAGTGCCTCTTCCATTCACAGATATGGGTGAAGGGGACCCCAATTCATTTCATTTTTTATAGCGGAAGCCAAAATAACCTCATTTCAGTAGAGGTTGTCAAGTAGTTTGTTAGAAAAACAAGATCGTGGAGCAATAAAATAAAAACAAATGAGGAAATAAAACACAGAAGATACACAATAAAATAGAGACACATATATACATGGTTCACCCAGTGTGGGCTACGTCCACCAGAGAAATTTCCAGGTCCTTCCTTTTTATTATCCAATAAATAAAGGGATACAACCTACAACACACCCACTGTAACTTCCTCTTCTTTCTCTCATAGTCTCATCGCTCATAATACAATATTCACAATAATACATAGTCGCAATAAATTTTCCTCATAAAAGAGGGTTTCCTTCTGGGGAAAAAAAACCCTAACATAACTACTACCGTCAGATCTGTGACCTTATAATGAACAGTCTAGATTTACTATGAAATTACACTATTCATTTACAAGGCAATTTTTCCTTTGGGGGATTTTCCCTTGAACCCCCGCTTGACCCTAGCCGAGGGAATCAGACCTTGCAGGGGGGGAAACCCCCCTTGCAACTCCCCCACGTGGAAGGGTGTAGATTCTTCCAGGGTGTAAAGTCTTCATGGGGTATAAACATGACTAAAACAAAAAAACCTCTGAATCAGGAAAATAATCAGGCTCCACAACCAACAATCTACAACTTGGAGTCTAATTTCAACAACTCCACTGATGTTGTATTTGTTGGACTACATTTTTCTCTTGTTTTTGTACATTTTGATTTTCTAGTGCCTTTGGAATTTATTTTTCAGTGATCTCTTCAAGCACCATGTATTATGGTTTTTCTTTTTCCTTTTTCTTTCCCTCCAGCGGATCTTTGTACATGACCTTCTCATTGAATATGACATATATACTCCTAATGATTTTGTGATTTTCATAATCCCATAAACGATAACCAAAACTATTAACATGGTAACCAATAAAGGTACACTTCTTGTATTTTTCCTCAATCTTTGTTCTATTTTCTTTATCAATATGGACAAATGCTTCACAATCGAAAGTCTCCAAGAAAGAATAGTTTACCTTTTTACCTGTCCATACCTCCTATAGAATTATACCATCCAAAGAGCTTGAAGTTCCTATATTTATTAAGTAACAACAATATAGACAACATATGCCTAGAATAGCAAGGGAAAACCACCATGCAATCTCATACTCCTTGCACCTTCCATGATTGTCCTGTTCATCCTTTCTGACACACCATTTTCTTGTGGTGTTCGTGGAACTGTCTTCTCTCTACGAATCCCATGATATGAACAATAATCATAAAAATCCTTGTTGCAATATTCACCTCCATTGTTTGATCTGAAACACTTCAACCTTTTTCCCATCTCATTCTCAATCAAAGCTTTCCATTTCTTAAAAGTATCAAAAACATCAGATTTTTGTCAAATGCAATAAACCCAAATTTTTCTAGTTGCATCATCAATAAAAGTAACATAATAATGAGAGACACCAAGAGATGGTACCTGAGATGGTCCCCATACATATGTATGGAAAATATCTAACATTTTACTCTTCTTTTCTTTTCTGACTCTGAGAAATCAGACTCTCTTTCGTTTTCCATAAATGCAATTCTCACAGAAATCCAAATCAATGTGTTTAAGATCTGTCAACAAATTTCTTTTGTGAAGTATTTGCATCCCCTTCTCACTCATGTGTCCAAGCCTATGATTCCATAGTGTTGTATCCACTTTTGTAGAAGCTAAAGATATATAAGAATCAATATTACAAGTACATAAATACAATGTACCTACCTTCTCTCTTTTTTCTATCACTAGTGATCCTTTGATGACCTTCCACACCTTATCTATAAATATGGATATACAACCTTTACTTTCCAACAACCCTATTGAAATTAGATTTTTCCTTAGATCTGGAACATGTCTTACCTCTTTCAACAACCATTGGTTTCCATTCCTTTGCTTTATTTTTACATTTCCCATTCTAACAATTTTGCATGGTGCATCATCACCCAAATGAACCTATTCAAAATAACCTTGAACATAATCTAGAGAATGTTTCCTATGGGGTGTGGCATGAAATGAATCCCCTGAATCTACTACCAAAGACTCAGAAATATTATCTATAGAAATAATCAAAGCATCTTGTAACACATCACCTGTTACATTTGCTTCCTGATTCTTCTCTTACTGTCCATCTCTTTGTTTCTTTGGAGCTCTGTGGCCTTTCTTCAAATGTCCTTTCTTCCCACAATTCCAACACTCTATCTTTCCCAATTTGGATTTGGATATGCCCTTCCTAGAATTCCCGCGGTTCCCTGAGCCCTTTCCTCTATCCTTTTTTCTTCCCCTGTTCTCCATGTTTAACGCATTACTTGATGTCTCACCTATTCTTTTCCATCACATTTCCTCGCTAAGGATAACACCAACAACATCATCAAATTTTAAAGTGTTTGAACTAGAGAAAAAGTTACTTACAACCATGACCAAGCCGTTCCAACTTTCTGGAAATGAGCACAAGATTAGAAGATCCCTTACCTCATCATCAAAGTCCACTTTTACATAACTTAGTTGATTAGTAACTGTATTAAATTCATTTAAATGATCTATAATAGACCCACCTTCTGACATCTTCATATTAAATAATATCTTCATTAGAAATACCTTATTGGATGTTAAGGGTTTCTCATACAGTTTATCCAATGCATCAATAAACTCCTTCATCATCTTTTCTTTTGAAATATTGAAAGACACCAACTCTGCCAGGCTTAGTTGTATCAGTCCTAGTGCCTTTCTATCAAGAACCTCCCATTCTTCATCCTTCATGGCCATCAAATTCTTTGCTATTCCACCCAATGGTAGGAATAGATCCTTCTGATAGAAATAATCTTCCATCTGCATCTTCCATAACTGGTAGTTTTTTCCATTAAATTTATCTACCCTAAACTTTCCATCTTCTGCCATTTCTCCCACTCGAACCAGGAACTCTCTTTTCCTGTGAGTTACCTTTCGCTTTGAGACTAATTGTTAGAAAAATAGGATCAGAGATAAATAAAATAAAACAAACGTGGAAATAAAACACCAAAGATACACAATACAATAGAGACACAGATATACGTGGTTCACCCAGTGTGGGCTATGTCCACTAGAGAAATTTATAGGTCCTTCCTTTTTATTATCCAAAAAATAAAGGGATACAACCTACAACACAACCTCTGCAACGTCCTCTTCTTTCTCTCATAATCTCATCTCTCAGAATACAATATTTGCAATGATACATAGCCACAATACATTTCCCTCAGAAAAGAGGGTTTCCTTCTAGGGAAAAAAAACCCTAATATAACTTCTACCTTCAGATTTGTGACTTTATAATGAATGGTCCATATTTACTATGAAATTACAATATTTATTTACAAGGCAATTTTTCCTTCGAGGGTTTCTCTCTCGAACCCCCATTGGGGGCCCACTTGCCCCTGAACCCCACAGGGGGGGAAATCCCCCCGTCCAACTCCCCTGCATGGAGGGGAGTACAATATTCTGGGGTGTAAATATTCATAGGGTATAAACACGGATGAAAACAAAAATATTTGAATAAAGAATATAATCAGGCTCCACAACCAACACAATTGGATTTTCCAACAAAACCACACCCACATATGTTCAACATTAGGTGTCTTTTCCAAGGATGAGATCTTCGTGTCAGATAACAATGGCGTCTGTCCTATGGCATCAATCCCTTAAAGGCAAAGGTATTGTGTGATGTTTCCCCACTGGAATTTTGTGATGTTCTGTTAGGACAACTATATATGTGGAAGCATCTTGCTATTTATGAGTCTCGATCTCGTAGTGTCATGTTTACTTTGGGGGGTTAGCTCTATAGGATACCAAAGGTAGTTATGACTACTGTCCCACCAAAATATTCTTGCAAAGTAATCTCTCATACCACAAAATTTAACCTCTTCACGATATGGTCATAAGGTGAATAAAAGGAAACTGCAACCACTATATCCTCGACCCAATACCTTTGTATCAAGTTTTTTATACAATATTGTAGAAGAGCGCAAAGATATTCTTACTGCACCTACATGGGTTCCTCCACACTACCTAGTCAAGAAACATTACAACATAGCCGTTCATGTTCTTCAATTTGCATCTTCACCTACAGATTCCTCTCACACTCAGGTATATCATGCAACTAGATTGGTTGAACAGATCCAACCCACCCAACAATAGGCTCGTGACAACCTCTAACAAGATAAGCATGTAAAATTCTTCAATAAGGAAATCATCTCACCCAGGTTCATATTAAACAAACAATTCCTTGGGAACTTAACACAATGGGGACCATTTCTTCCTAAGGGGGGAGGAATGATCCAAGTGGATCTTGGTGTCCAACCACCTTTTCCACTGAATCAACATTTCGAGCCTATGGTTTTGATAAACCATGATATTCACCCTTTTGATGGGGAATGGAATGTAATGTCAGATTCATCATGTAATATACAATATTTGGTATTTACCATTTCCAAAAGGGTTGGAATTGGTAGGTTTACAAAAATGAGTGGCTTCTAGAATGGATATGATTCCTTGTGTTGAAAAAAGGTATCACAACATAGTTGGCTGTGATGATGGAGGAGGGGTAGTTTGAGTGGTATGTTGAGTATATGTTTCATGATATTTATCAATGTATTCCCTCAATCAAATAAATTTAGGTAAAACTAGACAAATATTGTTGGAATGTATATCGACACCACAAATAGAGAACCGATGATTTGTGTGAAGTTGAGGTTTTTTCCAATATTTTGAGAGATTGTGACCTTGACCCTAATTTGAGGTATTTTGGTTTCCCCCAATATTAGAATGAGGTTGTTAATTCTAGTTCCCTTAATGTCATTGGTTTTGGCATTGGTCATTTTGTTTACCCTTCCCTCTTTTCTTCTTTTGTTTATTGGTATTCTGATTGGGGGGTTGGGTATATTTATTTAGCATACACCAATCCTTAAAGAAGAGGTGTGGATTGAAGAAAATTGATGAGAGGTTGGGGTACTATAACTAGAGGAATTGAAAATATTAGCAATCTGTGGCTAGGAAAAGGATAATATGGATTCATGAATGCTCCATTGTAAGAGGAGTTATTAAAAGTGTAGTTGCGAATGTATTGGTGTGTAGGGGAAATTGAATACGAGGTGCTACTTCTCACTTGATATGTAGAATGAGAAGAATATATTGGGTTATTATGATAATTTTAGGGTATCATGGGATTATAACACACCATATAGGATTTTGATGGTAAGAGGTATTAACCCCACCATATGAGGTACCATACAGACTAAATTTAGGGGGATAGTGGTACACTGTTTTTTGCAACAAAGACCTAATAACACCATTAGTCACACGGAATTCCCCTAGTATTGGAAATTCACCTAAGTGAAAGTGAAAAACATTGGGAATGATGGTATAAAAATACTTTGATTGAGCATAGATAAGGTCATATTGTTGTGCCTTCTAAATGGATTCCTCTTTAGTATTTAACATGGCCATGGCCACATCCTTGGTAATGGGAGGAAATAAGGACTTCAAGAAGAAATCCATAAGGTATTTATCATTGATAATGGCTTTGCACAATCCATTTTATCTATGCCATTCATGATGTGATCCAAGATATGGGTGGCAATAGTCTAACAAAAGGTGGTGAGAATATTGATCCCTACATCATAGTGAACTAGAAGTTGAAAAAAGGTTAAAAAAACCTAAGTGATGGGCCTAAAGGTTTTATGCAAATGGGTTGGTTTATCAATGTACCATTTGGTGGACACTCCCGTGTGAGTGCATTGAAACAACCTCAATCAAACTGAGTCATCTATGGTGTTACTAAAGGAGAAACAAATATGGGGAGACATGATGTGAATGGAGGGATATTCCCCATCCAAGGGTAGCTTTGTTGGAATATATGGAAAAGAAACATTATGTTAGATAGGATCATTAAATATTTTTTTCAAATAAATGATATTTAACCCTACCATATTGGGTAAAGTGGGTTGGGTTTGAGCTTGAGATTTTTTAGTGTTAATATTAATTCCTACCATGGTGATAACTATTGTGGTACTCAATTTAGGTGAAGGTAAACTAGTCGAAGGTGGGATAGCTCCTAAATACTTGAAATATATGGCCTTAAGGGAGGTGAGGGTTTATAATTGTAAGAATAATAAGAAGAATTTCATAAATTTGAGGGGGGTGATCCCAAGGGAGGGATAGGATGGTTAATCTTAACGCATTGCAAAAGAGACAAAAAATGACTAGGAATACTTAAGGCAGACGGGCCATCAAGTATACGAGAAAGTATCCTTCTGGGTTTAATTACTCCTAAGTGTAATTATATCTTCTAATAATAAATTAATCTATATAAAGATAAATTCACCAAAGAAATTAATCAAACAAACAAAATGATCAAACAAAAACAAGATATAGGTGGCCTAATTTAAGCTTCCATCCTTTCAAAGAAAAATACTCTTCCCTAACAGATAAATTATGAGCACTTAAACAATCCTAAACTGTTCAAAAGGGCCTTCCAAGAAAATAGCACGAGAGTTGATGAAATCCCTTGTGTAGATGAGTGAAGATATGAATGAGATAGTTATAACTAGGAGACAAAATGTGATGAAACCCGAATGTACCATATAAATATATATTTGGTTCCCACCCTCCTATGAGAGACACCTAGGTAACAACCCTAGAAGAATCGCCACTAGGATACCTCATCATGAATATGTGCAACATGTTATGTTTCCTTCATGATTAAATTAAATTGTTAGGGTGTTAAAAAAACATGATTGCAGAGCAATAAAATAAAACAAATGTGGAAATAAAAACACATAAGATACACAATGAAATAGAGACACAAATATACATGGTTCACCCAGTGTGGGCTACGTCCACCAAAGAAATTTCTAGGTCCTTCCTTTTTACTATCCAACAAAATGAAGGGATACAACCTACATCACACCCACTGTAAATTCCTCTTGTTTCTCTCACAATATCCTCTCTTAGAATACAATATTTGCAATGATGCATAAACACAATAAATTTCCCTCATAAAAGAGGGCTTCCTTCTGGGGAGAAAAACCATAACATAACTTCTACCGTCATATATACGACCTTATAATGAATGGTCCAGATTTAATATGAAATTACAATATACATTTACAAGGAAATTTTTCCTTTGGGGGATTTTACCCCAAACGCCCATCAGGGAATGATTGCCCCTAGACCCCCCAGGTAGGAGGATGAGCCCCCCGGACCCCGCAGGGGGAAAACCCCCCTACAACACACCCCCCCAACACCCACACAGAGGGGTGTATAGTATTCTAGGGTGTACAATATTCATGGGGTATAAACATGGCTGAAAACAAAGACCTATGAAACATGAAGACAATCAGGCTCCACAACCAACAATCTTCCACTTGGAGACTGATCACAACAACTGCACTATTGTTGTACATGTTCGACTATACTCCACCTTGGACCTGGAAAAATTCTCATATTCACCTTCATGCTTGAAGACACACTGAAACTGAGCAGTAACTCAATTTCTCCCTGGTGACTCCCTTTGTTAACATGTCTGTAGGATTCTGGCTAGTGTGTATCTTTTCCAACTTCAAATGTCCATCTTCCAAGACGGATCGTATAAAATGGTACCTGATTTGGATATGCTTAGTATTCAAATTCAAGGATGAGTTATTTTCAAGATGAATGGCACTCACATTGTCATAGTACAACCCGCTATTCTCTTGCTTCTTTTCCAATTCCTCCATAAACCTATGTAACCAAATCATCTCTTTACTAGCCTCTGTAGCAAATAATCTACCTCTATTTTTGAAAGTGCAACAACCTTTTTCATTTTTGAAATCCAACTTATTGTTGTTCCACCTACAGTAAGAACATACCCTGTGGTGCTCCTCCTGCTATCTTTATCAACTTCCATATCTGAATGAACATATCCATGTAGAACAATGTCTAAACCTCCAAAACATAATGCATGAGTAGCAATACCTTTGAAATACCTGAGAATCCACTTTATCGCCTCCCAATTTTCTTTACTTAGATTGTTCATGTCCCTACTCGCAACTCCCACTACATGTGCAATATCTAGTCTTGTGAAAACCATCACATACATCAAGATGCCAACTGCTGATGAATAAGGGACCCTGGACATGTATTTTATCTCCTCGTGTGTCTTGGGACACATTTCCTTGGTTAATTTGAAATGTCTAGCTAAAGGTGTACTAACTGGTTTTTAATTCTGCATTCTAAACCTCTCGAACACCTTCTCTATGTACTCACCCTGAGACAATGTCAATTTGCACTTTTCCCTATCTCTTGTTATTCTCATACAAAGAATTTTCTTTGCACCACCCAAATCCTTTATCATAAATTAATTAGATAATTTCTTCTTGAGCACATTTATATCCTACATATTAGACCCTGCAATAAGTATGTCATCTACGTACAATCAAAATATAATATAGCTTCCATTTTCTATCCTTTTAAAATAAACAGAGTGATCAGAATGAAATCTATTATAACCTTGTTCTGTCATAAACCTGTCAAACTTCAAATACCACTGCCTTGGATCTTGCTTTAGGCCATACAATCTCTTCTTCAATTTCCATACCAAAGTTTCTTTCCCTTTGACCTCATACCCCTATGGTTGCTGCATATGAATCTATTCCTCCAAATCCCCATGGAGAAAATACGTTTTTACATCTAATTGCTCAAGATGTAAATATTCTACTTCCAAAAGACTTAAAATAGTGCTAATTGAATTCATTTTAACAATAAGAGAAAATATTTCATAAAAATATATACCTTTCTTTTGCGCAAACCCCTTTACAACAAGTATATCCTTGTACCATGTTTTTCCTCCATCTTCTTTCTTCAACTTGTAAAACCATTTATTCCGCGATGCTCTTTTTCCTGCAGGAAACTGAACCAAATCCCAAGTCTGTTTATTTTCTAGGGAATCCATTTCCTCTTTCATGCCTTTCTCCCACTTCTCTTTAGTGTCTACTTGCATTGTCTCTTCATAACATTCTGTTTCACTAGAATCAATTGACAACAAATAATACAATGAAGGAGAGTATTGTTCAGGGGGTCTAGTTAACTTGGTAGATATTCTAGCAACACTTGAAGGAGTTTGAGGTACTTGTTTCTCCTTTTGTTGTACATTTTGATTTTATGGTACCTTTGGAATTTCTTTTTCAGTGATCTCATGAAGCACTGTGTATTCTAGTTTTTCTTTTTCCTGTTTCTTTCCCTGCAATTGATCTTTGTACACGACCTTCTCATTGAATATGGCATCTCTACTCCTAATAAATTTTTGATTTTCATAATCCCATAAGCGATAACCAAAATCATTAAAACTGTATCCAATAAAGGTACACTTCTTGGATTTTTCCTCAAACTTTGTTCTATTTTCTTTATCAATATGGACAAATGCTTCACAACCGAAAGTCTTCAAAAAAGAATAGTTTACCTTTTTACCTATCCATGCCTCCTTTGGAATTCCACCATACAAAGAGCTTGAAGATCCTCTGTTTATTAAGTAAACAAAAATATCTACAACGTATTCCCAGAACTGTAAGGGAAAACCAACATGCAATCTCATACTCCTTGCATGCTCCATGATTGTCATGTTCATCCTTTCTGACACACCATTTTCTTGTGGTGTTCCTGAAACTATCTTATCTCTGTGAATACCATGGTATGAATAGTAATCATCAAACTCCTTGCTTCAATATTCACCTCCATTATCTGATCTGAGACACTTCAACCTTTTTCATGTCTCATTCTCAACCAAAGATTTTCATTTCTTAAAAGTATCAAAAACATTAGATTTTTGTCGAATGCAATAAACCCATGTTTTTCTAGTTGCATCATCAATAAAAGTAGCATAATAACGAGAACCACCAAGAGATGATACCTGAGATGGTCCCCATACATCTATATGCACAAGATCTAACCTTTCACTCTTCTTTTCTTTTTCAACTCTGACAAATCTGAGTCTCTTCTCTTTTCCATAAACACAATGCTCATAGAAATCCAAATCAATTAGTTTAAGATATGGAAATTTTTTTCTTTTGTGAAGTATCTTCATCCCCTTCTCACTCATGTATCCAAACCTATGATTCCACAATGTTGTATCTACTCCTGTAGAAGCTAAAGAGATAGAAGAGTCATTATTACCAGTACATAAATACAATGTACCTACCATATCTCCTTTTTATATTACCAGTGATCCTTTGGTGACCTTCCAAGTATCGATTTCCATTTCCCAGAATGGATGACCTTATGGATTTCCTGAGTGGTTCAGAATATTTTTCAAAAATTGGTTTGAAGAGTGGTTATCACCAGATTCGGATCAGATAAGGTGATGAATGGAAGACAACAATCAAGATGAAATATGGACTATTTGAGTGGTTAGTGATTTCGTTCAAGTTAACTAATGCGCCCAGTACGTTCATGAGATTGATGAACGAAGTCTTGAAGCTATTTTTTGGTAAGTTCATGGTTGTATATTTGGATGATATACTAATTTTTATCAGGAACAAAAAAAAGCATGTTGAGCATGTGGGAGTAGTGTTACAACGCTTGAAAGAAGAGAAAATATTGATAAACCTGAAGAAGTTTGCATTCCTACAGCGAGAGTTAGTGTACCTGGGTTTTGTGGTTTCAAAGGAAGGAATGAAAATGGATCTTGAGAAAGTGAAGGTTATCCTTAAATAGCCAACACCAAGATGCACATTCGATGTGAGGTGTTTCCATGGATTGGCAGGATTTTGCTAGAAATTCATTAGGAAATTTAGCCAAATATGTGCGGCTCTTACATAATGTATGAAGAAGGGAGTGTTTTCGTGGACTACAGTAGAAGAGAAGTTATTGGAATAATTGAATAAGAGAGTAACAACATAACCAATATTAGCATTACTAGATTTTAATAAAGTGTTTTAGGTTGATTGTGACGCTAGTGGAACAATAATTGAAGTAGTTCTAAGTCAAGAAGGCAGATCCATAGCATTTTTCATCAAGAAGTTGAACGAGTCCAGAAAGAACTTTTTTTTTTATGATCGTTGATTTTTTGCTATTGTGCAAGCTTTGAATAAATGATAACATTATCTATTGCCGAAGGAGTTTGTCTTGTTCATGAATCACAAAGATCTGCAGTATATTAACAACCAAGGTAAGTTGAATCAAAAACATACTAAATGGGTATATTTCTTGCAAAGTTATTATTTTGTGTTGAAACATAGGTCTGGGGAGTACAATAAGGTATTTGATGAATTAATTCGGAGGATAGAGTTACTCAATACCATGTTGGTAGAAGTGGTAAGCATGAACTGTCTAAAGACATTGTATGAAGAAGATGCATATTTCTCAGAAGCTTGGAAGGCATGTAAGGAGCCTTGGTGTTTATACAAAACACCATATATGGACTACCATATCCATGATGGTTTTGTTTTAAAAAATCAACATTTTTGTATTCTCAGAAGTTCCATATGGTTGAATGTCATTAAAAATTTACCTAGTGGTGGTTTAGGAGGACATTTTGGGATGGATAAGACTGCAGCCTTTCCCAGTTGGATTTGGATCTTCCCTTCCTAGAATTCCTGCAGTTCCCTGAGCCCTTTCCTTTATCCTTTTTTCTTCCCACGTTCTCCATGTTTAACACATTACATGATGTCTCACCTATTCTTTTTCATTGCATTTCCTCACTAAGGATAACACCAACAACATCATCAAATTTCAGAGTATTTGAACTAGATATAGAGTTGCTTACAACCATGACCAAGACATTCCATCTTTTTGGCAATGACCACAAGATTAGAAGAGCCCTGACCTCATCATCAAAGTCCAATTTTACAAATCTTAGTTTATTAGTAACTATATTAAATTCATTTAAATGATCTGCAACAAACCCACCTTTTGACATATTCATATTAAATAATCTCTTCATTAGAAATACCTTATTGGACATCGAGATTTTTTCATACATTTTATTCAATGTGTCCATAAACTCCTTCGTTGTCATTTCTTTTGAAATATTGAAAGTTACCAACATTTTCAGGCTCAGCCGTATCACTCCTAGTGTCCTTTGGTAAAGAAAATCCCATTCTTAATCCTTCATGGTCATCGACTTCTTTGTTATTCTACCCAATGGTAGGAATAGATCCTTATGATATAAATAATATTCCATCTGCATCTTCCATAAATGGTAGTTTTTGCTGTTAAATTT
>SNQJ01S0095502.1:48354-71441 GCA_010110895.2 Picea sitchensis | reverse complement strand
AACTGCACCTGCTAGTAACCCTAGCAGTAGTGCTTTGGTGATTGCTCCTGCTAGAAACCCTAGCGGCAGTTCTTCAATGAGCTTAATATCCTTCTGGCTATGTTTCATTCCAACAGTTAGACTAAATGAAGGAGGTGTGGGCCCATAACTTGTTAGAATATGAATGAATGTGACCATTTTACCATTGACAATATCATTATTGTCATCCAACCATAGGCTGAAGCCACCCTCTGAGCACCTTAACCTTGACAGAGAATCACTACGGAAGAAAACCTAGGCTAGATAGCCAAACAAAGGGTAGTGCACCTTTCTCCAAGGATAGTGCACCAACAAGAGCTGATCAGATAGTCCAAACCCTAACCAAGAGATAGTCCAAGCCAAACGTGATCTGCTAGCTGCTGCAGCTGCAATCGTAGCTCTCCTCCAAACCTGCGCACCAAAATTGGCATTGCAGTGCGCACAAGTATTGCTCTGCAATTCTGAGACTACCCTACCAGAATGAAGACTGACCTCTTGTATTTATAGTAATTCTGGCTAACTGCGTGGGCTGACTTCTCATTCTGGGTATATGTTTGTTAAGTATACATTATTTCTTCTAGTCGACTTCTTCTCTTGGAGGCTAATAACCTAATACAGGTTATCCTTTTGAGAAGACATGTCTTCTATGGTTATTATCCAACTCATTAGGGTTTCTTCTTTCTTCCAGGAGTATTCTATTCTCGTCAGGTTTACACGTGGAGGTAAATACCTCCCGCAGCTACCATAATATCAACAGTTCTTGGGTCGAATCCCTCACTAGGTTCTTGTTTAGGGCCTCACTTGAAGTCCCCATCGGGTTAGGTCCGTAATCAGGCCAAACGGTTTACCCTGTTTACTATCCACGAAATGTGGGGAAGTACTCAGGGGTTTCTCGTGCTATATTCCTAGGAAAAAAAAAGTGACTTTAGCAAAATTAAAAATAAAAGATAATTGGGTAAGTTGGAAAAATAAAGGTGAATGATCTTAGAATACAATTAAATCATTTAATTGAAATGTAATTGGAGGTAGAAAAGGAGAGGAGGGTGCCTCACTCTTCATTCTTGATCATTAAGTCTTTTGCACTTGTGAGCTTGAGAGCTTGGGCATTTGAGGGTTTTGTCTAACTAAAACTTAGAGAATATCAAGGAGGTAAAATATTCCCCTATTCATGATCCAATCTTGTTCAAGGTGGTGAAATATCCCACCCTCACCATTCTACTCAGTTTTAGATCCATTCCAGAAGTGTATTGTGGGAGAAGGGTGCAACATTGGGAGTTTCTTGTAGGTTGGGCACACTGTTGGAGTAAATGGGATTTGATTTGTCTTGGAGGTTTAAGATATGAGACAAATCTTGTTCTAGAAGGGCTCACCATCACCATAGTCCCTTTTCTCTTCAGTTCTTGAAGGGTTTTCTCTACATATTTATTATTTCTCTTGGCTGATCGAATTTCTAGAAGGGCTCACCATCACCATAGTCCCTTTTCTCTTCAGTTCTTGAAGGGTTTTCTCTACATATTTATTATTTCTCTTGGTTGATCGAATTTCTGAAGGAGAGCACATCTTCTCTTGGAGGTACAGTGAGTTGAAGGGTTATATGTCACATTTTGGTTGGGGATCGCATCATATGTGTCTTACAATCCATATCTAAATATATACAACCATTCCCAAGAGTTTGGAGCCCAAATCTGAAGAGGTCGAAATTCCTAGGGTCTCTACATCCAAGTGGTGTGCAACTCATCCAGTTTTGGGGTACCAGATCGAAGAAGGGAAAGAAATTGATCTTGTTAAGAATTGCATGTTGTCATTGGAGTTCTTGTATTATTCACAACTCTCTTCTATTGTTTCTTGGAGGCATCTTCAGCCATAGATTCTATATTTTTTTTATATTCTTCCAGATCTGTATATCTCTTTTATGGAGGTAAGCTTACTAAATAAATAAAGGTTAGATCTGAAGTGTTTGGCTATTATATTGTGTCATTCTCTTGTATCTTGTTATTTCCAATTATTGGTGTGACATCTATAATCTATAAAACACATGAAAGCATATCCAACGCAACCTTGGGGAATATCTTGCAAAAATATACAAACAAACAACTCATATAAACAATTAAAACCCTTTATGTTCCTAGCAATTCTGATTGGGAACATTACATTAAATAATAGGGAAAACTAGAAACACACAAACAACAGTCTCTACGATAGGTAAGGAGTAATAAAATCTATAAATTCTATGACTACTTGAACTGACAACATTTATATTAGTGTAAAGGTTTTCTTATAAATCAAGACATATTATTCACACTTTCTTGCATATTCATTCACATTGTGTTGGAACAAGGTCAGCCACCAAAATTCTACCCATAAGACCTATGGTGCAGAGTATAAAATCCTCCAACAACTCAGTCATGTGCTTCAACCAACATATATAATCTCTTATGTTCCAAGAGAGGATGACTCTAAATTCCATCCACACTAGTTTTATAAAAATGACCTTATATCAACTAGTACAACACAATTTTAGTCCTCATTTGTGTATTTTGTGCAAATGTGTATCCCTTTGGCATAATTCACCTTATCAAAAACTCACCAACTTTCTTAAATTGATCTAATCTAGTACTACTTTTACTCTAAATAAGTTTTATCCAAAATACCCTCATTCATGACATTTCAAATCTTCACTTAATCTAGTTAATAAATGATTTTATGCCACGGTTTTAATACAACTTCAAAACCATAATCATGATTTGCTATAGTAGTCTAAATGTGCAACATAATGGTCTTTTTTTACCACTCAAAAAAATGAGAAGGAAAACTAACATTTTTTACTTGAAATCCTGTAATTTTCGATTGATGGAATCACATATATTAGATGTTAATATTACACAATTCAGTTGTAGTGGAAGTATTTAAAGGTGTTGAATCCATTTTTTAATTAAAAGCAACAATTTATTCAATCTGATAACACAATTTCAACAAATATTACCTCATCGGATTCAGTGATAGTAGCTTGTGGAAAAGTCAAAATTGCAAAATGTTTAGTGGCCTTCTTCATGAAATGGTAACAACCATCTATAGCATTTCTCTTACAACACTACCTTGTTCATCAAATATTTCAACGTGGAATGGTTAATGAACAACCTAAAAATGTGTACAAGCAAACAATTCCTAAACTTGTATATGATATATATCATTGAAAATGTAGTTTCTTTCTTTGTTGTGGTGTATTTTTCTTTGCATTGGGCAAATTTATGCTTGTAAATGATAGAAGGTTATCAAAATTACTTGGTTCAATATGTCTAAGTATATAATTTATGTGTAACCTTTGTCCTTATAAATCAAAAGATAGAAAAAAATAAAGAAAATTGAAGAAAATAATATCAATAATTAATCAATATAAACATACACGAGTAGATCCATGGGACCTTTTAAAAACAAAACAATTTGCATTTGTGAATGACATCCCTAGTAAATCCATTGGCATAAACTAGTGCACCTTGCCCAAAGATATTTTAACTAAATACCTATTAGAATGTAACTAACTAAATTCCCTACTCGTGCTTAATAAATTTGAAGCTAAGATGAATCTACATTAATAATCGAAGTATTCATGTGTATTTGGAGAAAATTTTACTGAACACACACTTATACTGAGATGGGAGGTGAATCGGTATAATACATTTTTTTTACTTTTTCAAACATTCATCAACCATAAGAAAAAAAATCACATTGTAGAACATGGAACACAAGATTTATATGGAAATCCTTTTGAGAGAAAAAAACAAAACTTGTCTTTATAATTCTTTGTAGGCACCAACCTACTATTACAAATATTTGAAGGCACCAACCTATTAGAGACACCAATCCCCACTAGTACAAATCTTGGTAGGCACCAACCTACTCTTACATATATTCATAGACACCAATGTATTGGAGACACCAATCCCCACCACTAAACACCAACTTAGCAAGATATATCAATCTCTTACAGATATTTGTAGACACCAATCCCCAATGTTAAGAACCAACTTAGAAAGAGACACCAATCTCTTAAAGATCTTCATAGACACCAATCTATTGGAGACACCAATCCCCATCGCTAAGCACCAACTTAGCAAGAGACACCAACCTCTTTGTGTGAGTTGCACCAAACTTCACCAAGTTTGCTTTCTACTTTTGCCTTCACCAGGTCTGCTTGCTACTTCTTCCTTCACTAGGTCTACTCGTTGATTTTTCCTTCACCCAGGTCTTCTCACTACTTTTGCCTTTACCAGGTCTCACCAAAATTTGAATTTCCAAATGGTAACTTTCTCAAACCCTGTTGTTTTGGGCCCCTTCTCAAGATTGAACTTGTACAACATGCCACATATCCAATTTTGTAAATCTGATTTTGAAATTTTTACATGAGGTACTTATACATGTCTTTGTTATTCTCTAAAATTTTCACTGTCTAAAGAGTCCTAGAAAATAAGTTATAGTGAAAATGTCAAACTGACATGTTTGAAACTTATTTCAATAGCATTCAGGAACCCTAAATTCCATGGGGAATATATCCTAATGTGTAGTTAAAAATCATATGAAAATGTGTACCACATGTACACCAAGATCTATCCTCTATCTCTGCAAAGTTTCAAGGTCTGAAACATCCCAGAAAATAAGTTATAGCAAAAGTGTCGAGCTAGCCTATTTGAGATTGATTTCAGGAGCATTCATGAATCCTAAATTCCACAAGGAATATCTCTGAAAGTATAGCAAACTGACATCTGAAATTTTTACCACATCTACACCAAGATATCTCCTCTATCTTTGCTAATTTTCAAGGTTTGAAACATCCCATAAAATATTTCATAATGAAAGTGCCAAGATGACCTATTTGAAACTGATTTTAGGAGCATTCAAGAACCCTAACTTCCACAGGGAATATCTATGAAAGTATAGCGAAAGCGCATTCGAAAATTGTACCACATGTACACCAAGATATCTCCTTTGTCTTTGCAAAGTTTCAAGGTATGAAATGTCCCAGAAAATAAGTTTAGTGAAAGTGACAAGATGCCTTGTTTGAAACTAATTTCAGGAGCATTCAAGAACCCTAACATACACAATGCATATCTCCAAAAGTATAACAAAAAAACATATAAAATTTGTACCACATGTACAACAAGATATATCCTCTGTCACTGCAAATTTTCAAGGTCTAAAACATCCCATAAAATAAGTTATAGCAAAAGTTCCAAGATGACCTCTTTGAAAGGGATTTCAGGAGCATTCGGGAACCCTAACTTCCACATGGTATATCTATGAAAGTGTAGCAAACCAACATTTGAATTTTGTATCACAAGTACGTCAATATCTCTCCTCTATCTCTGCAAATTTTCAAGGTCTAAGACATCCCAAAAAATAATTTATAGAAAAAGTTTCAAGATGACCTATAATTGATTTTGCAATTCAATCTTTGCTAATCCATTTTTTACACACACACTTTCTCTCAATGCCTTCTCATTGTATACTTTTTCATAACCCTTCTTGAAGTGACATGTCCCTTAATTAATAATTAATTCTCAATACCATGGGAAAATACCACAAATACCATGGGAAACTACAACAAACCATGGGTAAATACCTCAAACCCATGGGTTTGAAACCACCATTTCACTTTTTACTTTTTCGCATGCATCCATTTTTTAATATACTTATAGACCTATATATAAATCAATAATGGAAATGTTGTTTGTATTGTAATGTCGTAATATGACATTAATGACATCAATGACAATAATTCCAACAATATCCCCCTTTGTCATTGATGGCAATCCTACAATGAAACACACAGTCCACCAGGCATAGAAAGAATTTTACCCCTGTTTGCAACTCTCCCAGGAATAGAGAGAATTATCCCCCTATTTGCAACTCTCCCCCTTTGACATCAATGGCAAAGGGATGATCCCATTGAACTTATGCTTCTGCTTAAGCACTCAATCGAAACTCTAGTCGAATGTCATGTCAGGTCAATCCTCGATAAACCACAAGGTAATCATCAGTAGGTAAGAGGAACGATGCACAACTATACAGACAATGATTGGTGTCTCCAATGCCTCAATACTTTCGAAGATATTCGCTATGGAAGTTAGGGTTCCTGAATGCTCCTGAAATCAATTTCAAATAGTTCAACTTGGCATTTTCACAATAATTTCTTTTCTAGGACTCTTTAGACTGTGAAAATTTCAAAGAAGAGAGGAGACATACAAAAGTACCTCAGGTAATAATTTCATAATCATATTTGAAAAATTGGACACATGGCATGATGTACAAGTTCATTCTTGGGAAGAGGCCCAAAACTACAAGGTTTGAGAAAGCTACCATTTGTAAATTCAAATTTTGGTCAAAAATGGTCAAGGAAAAAGTAGTGAGTAGACCTGGAGAAGGAATAAGTGGTGAGTAGACCTAGTGAAGGCAGAAGTAGGAAGAAAACCCGATGAAGGAAAAAGTAGCAAGAAGACTCGGTGAAGGTTGGTGCAGCTCACACAAAGAGATTGTTGGCTCTTGCCAAGTTGGTGCTTAGCGGTGGGGATTGGTGTCTCCAGTAGATTGGTGTCTGCGAAGATCTATAAGAGATTGGTGTCTCTTGCTAAGTTGGTTCTTAGCGGTGGGTATTGGTGTCTCTAGTATATTGGTGCCTACGAATATTTGTAAGAGATTGGTGTATCTTGATAAGTTGGTGCTTAGCGGTGGGGATTGGTGTCTCCGGTAGATTGGGGTCTATCAAGATCTGTAAGACTAGGTTGGTGCCTACCAGGATTTGTACCAGTGGAGATTGGTATCTCCAGTAGGTTGGTGCCTAAAAAGAATTGTAAAGAAAAGTGTCATGCTTTTCTCCTGAAAGGGTTTCCATATAAATCTTGTGTTCAATGTTCTGTGGTTAATATGTGATTGTTTTCTTATGGTTGATGAATGTTTGAAAAAACTAAAAAATTGTCTTATATCGATTCACCCCTTGTTGACCTGTATATAAGTTCATGCCTTTTCTTCTTACCTATCCTTTACTTAGAAAAAAATTCGATTTGTGGCAGGTTCATACCTCTTTTCACCAAAGTTATAGGTCATTCAAAATGCATCATTGTTCTCCGCCACCTTCATATTACACCGGTACTTAACCCTTTTAGCTCTTCACAAAACAAAAAGTTCATGGGTTTGTTTTATCACTTTTTTCTCATATCCGCTCCTATGCCATCAACAAAATACACCATGTATTTCTATGAGCCTCACTTTTCTCCATACTTAGAATATTATCAAGTCTTTGTTTCACCGCAGGTTCAAAAGATGTTTTTTTTTAAACATTTTTTTCCTCTTACAAGTTCAACCGACCGGGATTGATACTTAACCAATTTTATTTCCACCGCAGGTTCTTGGATCATTGAGATTTGATTATCCTCTCTTGCCTCAATTCTGATCGATAGAATCTTATACTTAACTTCTTTTAGGTTTCATCGTGGGTTTGAGGACTCGCGGGTTCATCTGAATCTTATATTCTCTTCTCCAAGTCCGACTCTGCGTCATGTTGCATTTATTACCTTATCAATTTCTCCAAGATATATTAAATGCTATCCTTATGGAGATAAGAGCCATTTAAAATCTAATAAAGTCGTTATTAATGGAAAATTCCTCGAAGTAATTCTTAATTTAATTCATATTAATTTAGAAGTTCTATTATTGAGAAAAAAATTACTTTGAAATCAACGTCCTAAAGCACTTTACAAGAAATTTCCAACTTCGTCAAAAGGACTACGAGGAGAGAGAATTCGTATGGAGACACTATGAACCTGTTGGGGTGAGAAGACCAAAACTTCCATTGGTTAAGATCATATTGGTATTACACATAACTTCCTTTGCCAGAAATAAATGAAAACAAAGTTTGGACATCAGGTATTTCTTTTGTTGGATGTGTACCTAAGGTTTTTTATTGTAAAGAAATAGTGCCATGGTGTGTTGATAAATTCAACCAAAACCGAAGAACAATTCAACTTCAGAGTGAGTCCCATGTTTCTCTATCACCAACATTTTTTATAAGAATAATCACATTCAAAGGAGACAAAGCAAGGAGATTTTTGAAAGAGAAGAATAATGGATTAGAACTCTTGCAAGAATACCTCGAGGATCGTGCGACAATGCCAGAAGATATATCAATAATTCAATTAAAGTTATTAAAGAACCCCTGTCGAGAGGTAGCATGGATATTCACCATAATTACAGGTCAGGAATCTACAACAACCATTCCTCAGTTGACTCTCTATATTTTATACTTTGCAATTCATCAAGAAACAATTTTTTACAAGGGAAAGATTATTTATGTGGAAATATTTGCACAATTATCTGTTAAATTTAGAGTTGTCATTAGTTTCTTTTCAATTTTCTAGAGCATTTCCAAAACACCAACATAAGTAGGATCATTGAAAGAAACACAATCACAAGGCACACAACATTTTATCCTGGGAAACCCTCATGGGGGAGAAAACCCAGCAAAAACTTCTTCAATGATAGATTTCCAATACAATTCCAATACTAAGACCAAAACACCAAGAATAAACTAAGACTGAGCATGCGTCTCTCTTTTGCTTCCTCCTGCAACTGAAACTTCCTTCAAAATATGTGCACTAGAAGTGTGAGTGAGTGAGTGAACAAATGAGGTGCCATCCTCACTTATAAATACTAGTCAGGAGGTGTTAGGGTTATGTCTCTTCACTTAGCAGGGTCGACTTCTTCCAAGAGTGGTTAAAACTACTTTATAAACCCTAGGGGATGAATTTACAAATACCACCATATAAATATGGTTTGACCAATCCAAAAAAGGGGATTTGGTCTTATACAAGACCCGACATGATCAATCCACAAAAGGGGATTTTATCTATAAGATAATAGCTCAAATATAATTAGAATATTCTTCGAAGTTACAATATTTTCACACTCCTCCTTAATGAGAAGGGTATTCTACTAACATAACCCAAAACAACATCATCATGAGAGAGAGGGCAACAACATCATTAGCATATGGAACATTGACTAGCATATCTACAAATCATCAAAAAAAATTATCATCATCAATAACATCATCATTCACAGCATGGAGTTGAATTAGCATCATCATCATCATCATCATCATCATCATTTGCATGAACATCAATTAGAATAATACTAAAGCAACAATATCACCAACCTGAGGTTGGTACACCATCACCAATAGCATGAGTTTGATACAACAACATCATCAACAACACAAGGTTGAGACAACAACATCATCAGCACAACGTTGAGACAACAACATCATATGGAAACAAAATGAAGCAGGTGCAACAACAAAATTTTGTGGTACTCTGGCAGACCATCCTTATCGGACCTTCGGGATCTGCCCAAGAATCATAAGATTCCCTATGATATAAAAATCCTAACAGAGCTACCACATGGTACCCTGACATACCATCCTTACTAGACCTTAGGGATCTGCCCAGGAATCAAAAGATTCCCTAGGATATAAAATCCTAACAGAGCTACCACTACTAACCATAGCTGGAATATACATGCACGTGTACTCTGACAGACCATCCTTACCGGACCTTCAGGATCTGTCCAAGGATGATCAATCCCCTAGGATATAAAATCCTAATGTAGCTACCCGTTGTTGGTCAGGATACCATAGTATCATCAACATCACTCCCCCTTTCGAGAGAAGTCCTTTCTTACAACACCAATATTGTCTTGGAAGAACTCAAACTTCACACAAGACAAAGGCTTGGTCAACACATCTGCAACCTTCTCATATGTGCCAAGATATTAGAGCTTTACAACTCTCCTCTGCACCATATCACAAATGTAGTGATGTTGGATCTCTTTGTGCTTTGAATTATCATGGAAAATTGGGTTCTCTTTCATCTTTATACAACTCTGGTTATCACATAGAATCATAGTGGCTTCCATCTCCGGGTCAAATAAACCTGTCAACAACTTTTGAAGCCATATGGCTTCACAAATGGTGAAACATGTTGCAATGTATTCCACTTCTATCGTGTTGAGAGCAATATTGGATTGCTTCTTTCTTTGCCATGAAGTCATGGCTGACCCCAGATTGAAACAACATCTTGAAGTGATCTTTCTATCAAAAACACTTCCAACCCAATTAGAATCAATATAACCATACAGTCTGAAGTCATGATCTCCAGTATAACAGAGACCATAATCCAACGTACCCTTAAGGTATCTCGTCACATGCTTTGTAGCTACAAGGTGAACACGTCTAGGCTCTACCAGATACTGACTCAAGATGTTCACAGCAAATCATATATCTGGCATGGTATTCGTCAGATACATCAATGAACCAATACTCTATCTATATAGTGTAGCATCAACCAATTCTGACGAAGTATCAACCAGGAGCTTCAACTTTGTTTCCATGGGTGTGTTCATGGATTTACATTCCAACATTTCAAATCTCTTCAGTATTTTCATTGCATACTTCCCTTGGTTAAGGAAGATCTTCTCTGGGCTCTGCTAAACTTCAAGACCTAAAAAATAATGCTTCAGGCCTAGGTCTTTTATTTCAAACTTTGCAACGAGCTTCTTCTCACAATCTATGATGAGATTTTCTTCTCATGTTAAGAATAATTCATCCACATACAATACCAATATAATTGGCTCATCATTCATATCCTTCAATTAAAGGTTAGAATCAAATTTATTCTTGGTAAATCCCAAGCTCGTTGGGAAACTATCAATTACACCATACCAACCTCTAGGAGCTTGCTTCAACCCATACAGAACTTTCTTCAACCTGCAAACATTAGTCTTTCTATATTCAACTTCAAACCCTTGTGGTTGTTCTATATATACTTCTTCTTCGATAACACCATTTAAGAAGGTTGTTTTCACATCCATTTGGTGTAACTTCCACTTCATTTTGGTTGCAAGAGATATGATGGTTCTGATGGAAGTGTATCTGGGTACAGGAGAAAACGTCTCTTCATAATCATTACCTTCCTTTTGAGAAAAACCACGAGCCACAAATATTGTTTTATGTTTTTCAATACTTTCGTTTATTGCATGTTTTATCTTGTATATCCACTTGGAAGATACCACATCTTTTTTGTTTGGTCTGGGAACTACTTACCATACATCATTCTTTATAATGGACTGGTATTCTTCTGTCATGGCATCCGCCCATTCTTTCTTCTGAATGGCTTCTTCAAATAAAGTAGGTTTTGTTTCTATTAGATCACACATCAAGGCCATATAATTGGACAATGGCTTCAGTTTCTTGCTTTGTCTCATGGTTCCTTCTGGGGCACCATACTTCGCTCCATATTGAATAAGTTCCCTCACCCAAGTTGGATTTCTCTTCTGGGAGATCGTCCTTTGGGGAGGTTCTTGAGATTCCATCATATCATGATCTTATGGAATCTCATCATCAGGAGTAACTATAACTTCCTTCACTGGTTCTGCAACTCTAGGAGCTATGGGTTCTTCTTCATATACTTCTTCAAGCTAGCATTTCCTTGATCTTTTGAGTGTTTCATATTCATCAAAGGTTACATCTTTGTTGATCTCAATATGAAGGTAACTTGGTATGTAAATTCTAAAGGCCTTAGAGACCTCACATTATCCAACAAATATTCCCTTCTTTCCTGAAGGATCCATCTTAGTTCTTATTTCTTTCGAAATGTGTACAAACACTGGACAACCAAATATTTTTAGGGGCTTACTTATGGCTTCTTCCTGGTGAACATTTATTCGGTAATTTTGAATCCAAGTGCACTATGGGATAATTTGTTTTGGACATAAATTGTTGTTCTTACTGCTTCAACCCATAAGTGCATTTGAAGATATTGATCATGAATCATAGTCTTCACTGCTTCCATAATTGTTCTATTCTTTCTTTCTAATACACCATTTTGTTGAGGATTGTAGGGAGTGGTGAGCTCCCTCTTAATCCCGACATCTCTGCAAAAGCTTCCAAATTCATTTGAAGTGTACTCTCCTATGTTATCTCACCTGAGTATCTTGAATTTTTTTCCAGAGAGGTTTTCTACCAAGGCTTTGAATTCCTTGAACTTTTCGAGTACTTCATCTTTTGATTTCAAGAAATAAACCCAAGTATCACGAGAGTAATCATCAATAAATGACACATAGTATACATACCCTCTTAGAGATTTTGATGGAATTGGACCACATACATCTGAGTGGATGAGCTCCAAGGTTCTTGTTGCTTTATTGTCGCTCTTTGGGAAAGGATTATTTATGTTATTTCCTTGTGCACATCCCTTGCATACACCTTCATGATCAATCTTAAATTATGGTAAACTTGTAACTACCTTTCTTACATATGGTAAGGCTTTGTAGTTGATGTGATCTAGTCTTCTATGCCAAATTTCACAAGGACTCTCAATGGAGTGAGTCAAGATTGCATCTAAGTGACCTTTTAACTTGTACAAACCACCTTCTTTTGTTCCAATAACAACTACATATTCTATGTTTTTTCCTTTAGTCCACATAAGAACTTCACCATCTATGAATGCAACCTTGAACCCTTTCTTATCTAGATTTGAGATAGAAAGTAAGTTCTTTGTTAAACCTGGTACATAAAGTACATCCTTCATTCTCATCGGAGTCCCTGAATCAAGTCTGTAGGTGCATTCTCTCATTCCTTTGATAGGATAATGATAATCATCTCCAAGTGAAACTTTCTGGGGGAAGTCCTTTTCTGTAAGACTAGAGAGAATGTCTTTCTGACCTTCCATGTGCTTAGAGGCACCACTATATATGAGCCAAGTATCCTCTCCAGGTGTCACGGATCCTGAGAGGGAGGAAAATAAAACATAATCTTCAATCTCTTCTTTAGTCAACTTCATTGGTGGCTCATCATATTCAACTGCATGGGCATGATGTCTTTTGTTATTTCTCTTCTTGTATTCTTCCCTTATGTCAAGAAAATTCTTAGCAATGTGTCCCATATTATCACAATGATAACATTGATAAGAGGAGAAATATTTTTCTTTTCTTTGACCCTTATGATATTTCTGGAATCTCCTTGGAGGGTGAGATTCTTTATGGAAGTAGGTGAATCTCTTTGGAGAGTGATATTCTTTATGAAGGTGAGTCTCCTTTTGGAAGTGAGACATTTTCTTTCCTCCTTTAGCATGAGAAACTAAGGCTTGATTTCCATCCCTTAATAGTAAGTCTTCTCGGTTGGCCACTCTTGCTTCTTCTTGAACACATTCTTCCCATAGACTGTCGAATTGGAGTTTTTCTTTTCTTCACAGATAGTTTGGATGAAGGAATCACAAGGTCTTGTGAGACCATTAAGAGTTGTCATTTTGATTTCATCTTCATCCAAGTTGTCTCCAATTGCTTCTAAATATTCTTTGAAATGAGTAACCCTAGAGAAATAGTCTTGAATTGTTTCTCCTTTCTACATCTTTGTATTCTTGAGTTGGGTTCTCAAGTTCATCTTCTAGTTGATGTTCTTTCCTTCATACATTCTAGTTAGGGAATCAAACATATATTTTGGAGTATTCTTAGAAGACACTCGAGGGATCAAGTGATCTTTAATGGAGTCTGCAGTGATCCTTTTGGCCCTAACCATATCCTTCTTGTACTTCGCTTTGGCTGCATCTTCTTCAGGTTTTGGTACATTTTATTTTATGAATTTTGCAAGGTCTTTCTCTTCAAGAATGAGTTCAATTATGTACTTCCAGGAACGAAAGTTTTCCACACCTTCTAACTTGTCAACAATCTTGGTTCTTGCAGTCATCTTGACCTGGAGCTGGGAAAATGAACATAAAATGAAATTGCTCAGAAAATTAATCTAAACTTACCAGGTGATGCGATGGGCTGAGGTGAGTAGGGTGGAGTCGTTTGTTTTAAAAAATTCCAATTTTTCCCCTTGAAACTTGACCTACGCAAATCTGGACTGGTACTTCTTCTAGTTTCCTGGTTTTCTTGTTTTCTAGTACCAATCAAAACTAGGGTTTGACTTTATGGAGGCTCTGGCCACTGAAAAGGTGCGCTCAAGCTGCCAAATGATGCGCTAGGGTAGGACACATTTTTCTAGATGTTCTTTAGTCAGAAATTCCTATTCAATAAAAATCCCTAATTTCCTTGTACGGCAATAGTGACATTTTTTGATACCCAATGAAAGGTTCTCTATTCAGTCAAGCTCTGATTCCATATTAAATTTAGAGTTGTTATTAGGTTCTTTTCAATTTTCTAGATCGTTTCCAAAACAACAACATAAGGAGGATCACTTAAAGAAACACAATCACAAGGTACACAAGATTTTATCTTGAGAAATCTTCATGGGGGAGAAAACCCAGCAAAAACTTCCTCAATGATAGATTTTCAATACAATGCCAAGACTAAGACCAAAACACCAAGAATAAACTAAGACTAGGCATGTGCCTCTCTTCTCCTTCCTCCTGCAACTACAACTTCCTTCAAAATATGTGCACTAGAAGTGTGAGTGAGTGAGTGAACAAATGAGGCACCATCCTCACTTATAAATACTAGTCAGGAGGTGTTAGGGTTATGTCTCTTCACTTAGTAGGGCCAACTTCTTCCAAGAGTGGTTAAAACCACTTTATAAACCCTGGGGGCTGACTTTACAAATACCACCATATAAATATGGTTTGACCAATCCACAAAAGGGGATTTAGTCTTATACAATACCCGACATGATCAATCCACAAAACGGGATTTGATCTATAAGATAATAACTCAAATATAATTAGAATATTCTTCAAAGTTACAACATTTCAACACTATCAAATTTCAAAAAAGATAAGAAATTTTATATGTCCTCCTACTTGATATTTTTCGTCGCCTATTGCCATGTCTTCAAGGGTTTGAGTATCGAAAAAAGATTTGATCATAAAATTGATCTGGTGACAATGTGTTATCAGGGCCTATGGAAATAGAAAGTCATTTACTATTTTTACGAGGTGTATAATGAATTCATATATGTTTTCAAAAAACTCATCTTTGGAGAAAGTACATCTAGATTGTCCTTGGAAGCATCAACTTTCCTGGACAAAAGAGGAACTATTGAAAAATTGGAGAACTACAGTGTAGTGAAAATTTATTGTTCTCATGAAAGACCCATTTTTCTCCCTTATTATACTTCAGATAAAATCTTTGCTATTGAAATTGCAAAACAATATAAGTTTTGGTTGCATTTCTTTCATTAGAAGAGAAAGAAGAAGTTTATTCCACTGCCTTGGAAAATTGGGGAAATCTTGTTAAGAGGTATTTCAAATATCGATGGATTTTCAATTCAGCTTGACCAATACAACTTGAAATATGCATAAGATATTAAGTGTTTTGACCCAAATAATCTATTTGTTGATCATATGATATATGTTGGATTTAGTAAGTCACTCACCAATACATTTGTATTTGGAGAAGAAGAGGGTGGAAGTCATGACCCTCCGACACAGATTGTTGAAAAGAGAACTGGTGATATATAAACTATTGTAAGTACAACAGATCAATACAAGCAAAGGGGAAGAGTATCCACTGAATAAAGTGTTCAATCTGCCACTGTTTCAACAAAAATCAGCCTACCCAAGCAGAGTTTTCAGTCAATAACACCACAACAAAAGAAGTCTTTAACAAATAATTCTAGTGTTACACTTATTGCGGTAATATCAGATTTCTCACTACACATGAGGAATCCGATAATATCACAGGAAATTCTCGCGATAATTTCTCCCAAGAATTTTCTGGATTGTGAAAAAAGACTTCAAGAGAGCAAGCAAGTCGCGATTGAGGTTGTTGTCCAAGAGAAAGTATTCTCCCGAGAAGAATCATTTGTTGTCCATAATGTTTTATTTGACAAGAATTATAGAAAATTAATCTTTGAAATATCTAATTTAAAAAGTAAAAAAGGAAAATATTGTTCTAAGATTGATCTTAGTAATTTCTCCCCATCCATAATTTCTAATTTTCAAAAAATCACAGGGGATGCCCTAGATTTTTCAATAGATGATATGGATGCTGAAAACCTCAGGTTGAAGGAAAGAATCAAATAATTAGAGTCAACTATGATGCCACCCCCAATACTTTCTACTCATGTTTCAACAATTCAACCCTGGAAGAGCTTCGACAGAACTCCATAATCAAATCTAAGGATAAAGGGAACATCAAGCATACTTGTAGCATCCAGGCGTTACATTGAAGAAAATATAAAGAAAAGAATGTCTCTCATTCTGGAGACTTGGGAATTGGCAAATAGTTTTGTTTCCCTCGGGTCAAGAATTCAAAATTTCAGAGAATATTTACAGGTCGATTTGAATAATGATGAAGGTTTTTACAAAGATGTTGTAATTATATTCACCCTAAATGTTTCAAGCATGAGTGAACTAAAGAGAAAAGAGGAAGATTTGTCTTCACCCATTCACATGAAACAATTGAAAGCATGTTGGATGAAAATAATTAAGACATTAAGAGAATTGCTAGAGGATCTGAATGTTTCAAGTGTCAAAAAGGGAGAAGCCTATTCAAAATTAACACAATTAGATCTTGTAGGGAGTATTGGTGAGGTACAAGACCCGAAACTTATTTTAAATTCTATTCTCTTAACAATGTAGCAATTCAAGGAACACTTGGAGATACTAAAAGGCCTATCAATAGAAAGGTTCAACAATATGACTGGGTATATTGAACAAAAAATTGAAAGTTGGTTTGTGGAATACGTGAATAAATATGAAGACATTGAAATAACATTACAAAAAATTTCAATTGATTTAAGGGAATTTGAAAGCTCGTTATTTGATATAAAAACTAAACAAGAATTAATTGTTGCTTTTATGCGGGATTACATTGAAAATTGGTTAAAGTTAGCTTTAATCAAAATTACAGAAGATAATCAAACAACAACAATTTGTATCGATCAAGAAACTTTCACCGAAGAAAATATAAAAGCAACAACGACCCATCAATGAGAGGAGAGATTCTATCACAGTAAGTGTGAAATTTATCGCATCCATTTTCTATTATTTTCCACCTTCAAAATTGACCCAGTTATATTTTATCTATCTTAAGGAAAATATAACCGGTTTCTAATTGTTCCCTTCTTTTCTCTTTTCTGTTCTTGCTAATTTCTTATTCCATTTCTTTGTTTTATGGTCCATGGGAGCCAATCTCAGTCCATCTTTGGATAAACACCTTTTTATTTTCTTAAGACTATTAAAGACTATTTTATTTTTGAGAAAACTCTATAGAACTATTTCGGGGTTAATTTTAATTGTATCTTTGAACTATGAGCATTTGAGCATAATATATTTGAAATTAACCTATCAAATCCTATTTAGATTTTAATGAAAAGACTCATTTAAAGTTCTCTGATATATGTGGACTCTTCATTTCTCTTTCCTTGAATGTGATTATTTGAAATTGTGATGGATGTGAGATTCATGTTATATTTCTTATAATTATTTTCTCTCTATTATATTTCTACAAAAAAAATTATGAGTGAAGGTTTCTTATTCATTTCTCAGGAATTCTTGATGCATGTATATTCTATTCAATATTTTATTTTATTTGAATGATAAAGATTTGGAGTTTTCTCTTTAGCACTCTCCCATTTTAATATTGTCAACTCAATATTTTCAAAGACAAATCTTTAAAGAAATTATAGAGGAGTACCACCTCTATAAAAACATGGGGGGATTCATATCCTCGGGAGGTTGTTGTTTTGATTTTAACCGGTTCAAAAATGAACACCCTCTGTTGTTTTTCTTTATATGAGATATGAGAGATATTCGATATATTATTACAATAATGGGTGTTCCATATATAGGGAACACAAGGTGATCATCCATGAAAGGATGTGTCCCTTGAATAATCAATAACTATTTATTATTATCATTTACTTATTATAAACTATATTTAATAATCAATAATAATTATTTACTTATTATAAACTATATTTAATAATCAATAATAATTATATTATTAATTATTATCTTGTGAGAATGTCTTCCATGTTGTCCAACATCAACACTCCCTCTCAACTAGGAGACATTTCGCAACATGCCACTCTTGTCTTTGAAGCATACAAACTTCAAATTCTAGACTCATGACACTTGTCTTTCAATCTTGGGAGACATATCTCTCCCAATTTGAATCGAGGAGAAACTCCTTCTACGGCTCTCCCTATGAGCCAATTAACTCTCTAATATTAGGCTCACTTTGGGTCCACATGTGTTACATATAGCATCTTGAGTCTTTATCATCTCATATCATTCCTTGTCAAATCATCATGACTAGGACAAAGACCACACCAAGATATTTCACCACAGGCACACACCTATGAGTGAACGTCGGCTTGATGTTAATTGACACATGGAAAGCACTTCAAGCACCTCGAGTCCATATTATTCCTTGTCATGATCAAGGAAGGACTACGTCTAGGCCCATTTACCACAAGTGCACCTTTGTGATAAATGAATCCTATCTCCCTTGGTTTGTAGCCCAATCTAGGAGAAGTTATGTCCGATGTTGAAACATCAACACTCCCTCTTAGCTAGGGAGGTATATTTCCATAGTAGTACACAACTACTGTCCAGAGACTCACAGTGTCCGCCAGTGGTACACAACCACCATAGTAGCAAAAGGTTTGTCACACATGACACTCCCATGTGGACTTCTAGAGGCTACTCCCTCTAGGAACACTTAGGGTCAACTCTCCATAGTGTGAGACATCAAGGGTCAACTCCCTTAACATGTCCTCATGTTCTCTCCACACGGGATGATGGGCTATAAGCCCAAATTCACTTATTCCTTCTCGAATAAGTGTTCCACTTATCCCTTCTCGAACAAGTGTCCTCACAAATCAACTCAACTCAATTCACAGAGGAGTACGATCTGGAGAAATTTTGTCACACATGGCACTCCATGTGGAATTATAGAGGCCACACCCTCTAAAAACACTAGGGTCAACTCCCATAGTGTATGACGTCAAGGGTCAACTCTCTTGACATGTCCTCATGTGCTCTCCACATGGGACGTTGGGTTATAAGCCCAACCGCACTTATCCCTTCTCGTATAAGTGCCCCACTTATCCCTTCTCGAATAAGTGTCATCACAGATCAACTCAAATCAGTCACAGAGGAGTACAATTTGGAGAATGTCTCAGGAAGCTACAAACATAAACACTCCCTCTCAGCGAGGGAGGCATTCTCTACCATGCCAAGTCTATCACGGAAGTACTTGAACTTCATCTTGTTTTGGTAAGAACATCATCAACCTGCTCATATGTAGGAAGGTACTGCACCAATACTTCCTTCCTCTACACCATGTCTCAGATGTAATGGTATTTGATCTCAATGTGGTTCGATTTGTCATGAAACACTAGATTATCAGAGATCTTCACACAAATTTGGTTACCATAATGAATAATGGTGGAATCCAACACATGTTCGGATAAATCTGCAAGGAGCTTATGAAGCCACACTACTTCATGGATTGTCATACGTAATGCAATGTATTCTACTTCTGTTGTGCTCAAAGCCACAGAAGTTCGTTTCCTTCTACACCAAGAAACCATGGAAGATCCCAAAGTGAAGCAACACCTGAAGGTGCTCTTTCTGTCCATTGCGCTCCTTGCCCAATCAAAGTCAATATATTCCTGCTATATCATATCAATGCTGGAAGTATATATCATACCATGTCCAATTGTTTCTCACAATTATCTCAACACATGCTTCGCAGAAATCTAGTGTGTCTATCTCAATTGACTTATAAACTAGCTAAGTGCACTCACTGCATAGAAAATATTTGGTTTGGTGTTAACCAGATACATCAATTATCCAATCAGCTTTCTGTACAGAGTCGGATCAATTTCGTCAAAAGTGGAGGAAGACACACTTAGTTTCTTCAGATTCGTCATCATTGGTGTAGTCATGGACTTCAAGTTCAATATCTCAACTGTGTACTTCCCCTGACTCGGGAAGATCTCATCAGTTCTCTGCCACACTGCTAGTCCTGAGAAGTAGTGCATCATACCAAGGTATTTCATCTCAAACTTAGAGGCCAATGCATACTTGCATTCAACAATAAGGCTCTTTGCATCGGTGAGAAATAAATCATCAATGTAGAGGACCAAAATCAGGGACTCACCATTAACAATATTGTAGTACAGGCTAGGATCGAAAACACTTTTGTTGAAGCCCAAAAATCATCAGGTGTCCATCGATCCTTGCATACCAAGCTCGAGGTGGTTGCTTGATTCCATACAAGACCATATTCAACCTGCACACATGAGACTCCTTCTCATGTATCACGAAAACATCTGGTTGCTCGATGTATACTTCTTCCTTAATCTCTCCATTGATAAAGGTTGTCTTTACATCCATATGATGTACTCTCTAACCCATGGATGTTGTAGGGGAAATAATCATCTGGATAGAAGTGTATCAAGCAACAAGAGGAGATGTCTCCTCATAATCTATTCCCTCCACCTGAGAGAATCCTATAGAAACAAATCTCGTTTTGTGCCTCTCGATACTCCCGCCAACTATGTGTTTGATCCTGTAGATCTATATGGAAGTCACTACAGACTTCCCCTCATGTCTCAGAACAATATCCCACACATCATTCTTCATGATGGATTGATACTCCTCCATCATGACATCTCTCCATACTAGATGACTAGTTGCCTCATCATAACAGGAAGGCTCAAAATGAATGATGTGGCTCATAGTTGTGGCATAGCATCAATATATCTGAGGTATCTTTCTCTCTCAGAAGGTACCATCTCTTCCTATCTCTCACTCAATCTGTCTCTAAACAGGGATGTAGATCCGGTATTCCTTCGAAGACTCATTGTACCCCACAAATGTACCCTTTCTGCCTGAAGGGTCTAGCTTGGTCCTTTTATCCTTGGGTACATGAATGTATCCTGAACACCCATATATCCTGAAGTGTCCAACCCCAGGCTTCACTTCAGTGAAGGCCTCCTCGGTAGTCATGTTCCTCGAGGACTTTTGTTCTGAACATACACTACAGTCACGGATGCCTCTGCCCACAGAAGTATAGGTAAATGTTGATAATGAATCATCGCCTTGACTCTCTGCAACCCCATTCTATTAAGGGTTGTGAGGAACGGTGTACTCTCTCTTGATGCCTGCCTCAAACATATATAGGACACATCGAGGTTCCCTCATGGAACCAATGTCCCCCAAGACATATTGAGGTTTCCTCATGAAACCAATGTCTTGGTTCCTTCATCTAGTAATCTACTTATTACTTTGCATTCAACTAGTAGCATACTGCTACTACCATGCCATCGGTAGCTCAAATCATCTGCCACATTCTTTATGACTATTCTTCAATCAATGAGTAGCACACAGCTACTGCAATGTTGTCCAATAGTACACAATGGTTTCCATGTCATAGTAGTACACAACTATTGTCCAGTGGTACACAACCACTGCAATAGTCTTAGAGGCAACAGTTTCTATGGAGCCTAGGATAATGGAGGACCAGGAGCATGTGTTATTTCATGGAGTTGATACCTCCTCTGGATTGGACGTCATGGTTTCAGAATGCATCATGTCATCTTCTGAGGAGAAAATGTTAATGAAGTTGTCGGGTGGTCCAAATCTCCTCCTCAAGCACTCATGCCATGTTCTTCATCTCAACAACAATTCTCTTCTCAAGATTCTTCTGTCCATGCCCTCCTCAATCCCATGGTAGGCGCCCGCATCACCGATTTTTTCTCCCCACTAGAGACGAGTTATCCATGGGAAGAAGAAGGAGAAGATAATTCTCAAACTAATTTTGGGATAGATACCTTCGACCCCAGGTTCGAGAGCAATCAGGATCAATACCCTGCCACACAAACCGACAGTGTGGTCATGATGAGAGGTATTAGACTCGATTCCAAAAAACTCATAGCTAGCGTTCAAACCTCTGTTAAATCATTGCTTCAACTCCAGGAAGTCTCCTCTTCCAATCTTAGTAACAATGTGAATGCAACCGCCCCTTGTCCCTCTAAAATTACCCCGAAAATAGCTACATGTCATCGAATCCTTATTGATGATGAGATCCAACCTGAGACTACTCTCGACAAGTCTCCTTTAATTTTAGCTCCAGATAAATCCACCAACGCATCCTAGTCTCTGAATCAATCAGATTCTATAATGGATACCCAATGGCTTTCACGAGGAGACCTACTCAATTCCCAATTGTTGACAAATGTTGCCCAAATTAGTGGCCAATTGCTCCCTACTGCTAAATCTCGACAAGGACTTGACATACAAGCGTCCCCTGCTACTAAATTAGCATAAGACCAGGGAGAGGCCATTGAGATCGAAGGGAGCAGGGCACACCGCATCTTGTCGTCATCTTTAGCAGGACCTTCTGTGCAGAGAAACACAATGACAACAGTAGATACTGAAAAGGATCAATTCAAGCCCAAATAATTCACACAGCTAAAATAAGAAGCAACTTTATTTCAGGATCCTAGGCCCTCCTATGATGGAGTTAGCCTAGTCTTGCTCTGATACCATGTTGTTTTTCTTTATATGAGATATGAGAGATATTCGATATATTATTACAATGATGAGCGTTCCATATATAGGGAACATAAGGTGACCATCCATGAAAGGATACGTCCCTTGAATAATCAATAACTATATATTATTATCATTTACTTATTATATACTATATTTAATAATCAATAATAAGTATATTATTAATTATTATCTTTAGAGAATGTCTTCCCGATGTTGTCCAAATATCAACACCCTCGACCCCCACTCTCAGTATAAGTGTGTGCTCAACAACTTCATCCATTCTAAAAACATTAAGAATGATGTAGTAATCCAATGCACTACTTAATATGTATTTGAAATGAGAAAACAGAGTCCCTTTAAACCTAACAATGAAACACAACTTTAATACATCCACTGATAATTAAATAAATCTCAATATTCTCATTATAATGCATATAAAGTAAATTAATCATCCCAATTCAACATGGTAATGAGCATATATATATATATATATATATATATATATATATATATATA
>SNQJ01S0095502.1:0-20002 GCA_010110895.2 Picea sitchensis | reverse complement strand
TTGCCTTTAATACCTCCCTATCTAGGAGGGAGTGTTGATATTATGGTAGTTGCGGGAGGTATTAACCTCTACATGTAACCATGACGAGACTAGAATATTCTGGGAAGCAAGAGAAACCCTAAAACATTGGATAATAACCCTAGGAGGCAAGTCAGCTCAAGAGAATATTTATTATTGAGTTATTAGCCTCCAGAAGTAGAAGTCGACCCAGTTATGTCACTTGGAGGACTATAAATAAGAGGGCGCTAGAGCTCATTTGTCACTCTCACCTCACAGCTGCATAAAGACCAGTGGTGCACAAGTTTGGAGAGGAGTTGCAGCTGCTGCAACTGGCATTTTGGTTTTGGCTTGGGCTTTCTCTTGGTTATGGTTTGGACTTTTTGCTTGGCTTTTGGTTATTCTTGCTTGGTGCGCTAGCCCTAGAGAGAGGTACGCTACCTTGATTGGCTATTGGTTCTAGGGTTTGCTTCCGAAATTATTCTCTCTGTCAAGGTTAAGGTGCTCGGGGGTGGCATTTGTGCCTATGGTTGGGTGACAATATTGAGATATTGTCTATGGTGAAACGAGTACACCTATTTTTCTAACAGTCGAGACCAATGGAGATGCCCACATTTAAGGTGCAACAACTTCCACTAGGAACCCCCACATGAAACCAACAACATTTCAGAACTTGGCCAATGAAGAACATAGGAACACACCACTGTAGTTGTCATCTAAGTCCATGGTCAATGAAGTCCCACATTTGATAATCCCTTCAAACACTCGACATTGAATAACTCTCATCTCCCCATGGCTCTCCTTATGTGCGAGTATTTTGACTACCTCACCACTCAAATTACATTGCCTCTTGTCCTTGCCAATTAATTTATGCGCATTCATCTCGAGGACTGCTAAGGGATGGGGAGGAACCCCCTAACACCATTTTTAACAAAGGTCCCTTCACCTAAATGAAACCCAACCTTTGCCCAATAATTGGTTTTAGAGTTATGTTCGCACCTAATATGCACGTTTTTTTCAAATTTTGTAAGGAGGAGTGATATATGCGAGGACTACATTGAAATCATTATTACCAATCATTGATCCATCTTTGATCGCCCTAATGACTATCATAGAATCCCCTAGACTCACCAATTTAGAGATCCTTTCTTCCCTAGCGATGGCAATTCATCTCAACAAGGAGTAAGCCTCGACAATATTGTTTGAGATATTCCCTAGTCCCCAAGCAAAGGAAGCTATGCAATTTCCTCTAAGATCTTGAATCCCCCCCCCNTGTTTACTTATTATATAATTGTTTGTCAAAATCTAATTGTTTTATGAATTGACTTTTTTCTAATTGTCAAACCAACATGTTTTACTTGAAATCTAGCAAGAATTGTTTTGGGTTGATGGAATTACAGATATCAGATGTTAACATCGCACAATTTGGTTGCATTGGGGGCATTTGAGGGTGTTGAATCCATTTCTGCATTAAAAATAGCAATTTCATCAATCTAAAATTGCAATTTTTACAAAGATTGTCTGGCTGAAATCCAATAATGGTAAACTGGAAAAGGTCAAAATCGTAGAACGTTTAACTTTCTTCTAATTGTTTAATCAAGGAATGAGTTAATTAGTAAGTGGGCAAAATAAACTTATTCTTTTTGGCAAGACAAAGTTCTTCTCTAATCTACTCTTTTTTTCAAAATTTTCACCATTTGATCATCTTAAAATGGGTTGAAATCCCTAAAAACAAAGTTTTGTGGCCAAAATTCCTATCAATTAGGTGGAACTATAATTTTCTTTAAAATTCCTACCAGATTTTGGAAAAAATATTAGACCAAACAGGAATTGAGTTTGTTTGTCTACATATAAACTTACTCCTTTTGTAAATGTCATCAGGTCTACATTGTTTTTATTTATAAAAACTATAAACTCTGATTTTACATTAAATGTTGCTAAGAAGTGTAAAATTCAACTAACTAATATACATGTATACCCTTTGCCAATCATAGGCAAGCATCATGGCTTTAAGCATTTCACAGAATTTAGGCAACACCTAAGCATTTCAAGGAATTTAGGCAACACACCTTTGGGGATGATTAGTCTGGCTTTTTCTGTAACTCTTTGATTTTGTGGTTAAACGTAATCAATTTTCCGAGTTAATAGAATTTTACCTAGGCAGCAAAATATATTAAACACATCATGCGCATCATGCATTTGTCATCCTTAAGTCATTTATTATCAAGATGACAAATACATCATGTGCATCATGCATTTTTCATCCTTGAAGTCATTTATTATCAAGATGACAAATAGTATCAAAGTCAATCAAATGCAATAGAAAGCAAGCATTCAATATCAATGATTTAAGATTGAATATATGGAATTAGGCATAATGTCGTTTACACAAAGTATGAGCTAAAACTGTTTTTGCTTGGCTAAGAGCTTGTTTTCTTCAAACGTAAGGAAACAAGTTAACAGTCCAAGATCCAAAGGTATCTGGCAGGAGTGAAAGTCTGCCCCCTTATGGACCACCAGTGGGTTATTCCAAGTGGCATAGTTTTCCTTAAATAACGATGATGAGTCAACGTACATTCATGGACAACGGCCAGTGATAATTGTCCCCATTACTGATTGACCACTGAGTTATGGTAAGTTTACCCACTATGTAAAAAAATTACACACACCAATGTATATCTTAACTTGAAACATTTTAAACACTGAAAATTTTATATCTCAAACTTTTTTTTATCCCCCTCTATGTTTAATAAAACCCAAGTTCAAAAATATTTATACTGTTATGAATTAATTCCGTACATCAATTGGTGTATCGAAACTAAATGTCAAGACCCTAACTTTAATTTCGGTGTACATGGCTAATTTTGGCTTGGGAATGGCGCCCTAACTTTAATTTCAGTGTACATGGCTAATTTTGGCTTGGGAATGGCGTTTTCTTTGGACCTGATTTCAGCTTGCTTTTCCATGATTACCTTGTGTTATTTTGGGCATAACTTTCTGATATTTTAAAGAAAAGAAGGGTGCTCCATTGGGTCTCAATTTAGGCACTGCATAACAGTCGTTGTTGGCTTGCTTTTGTGGAGAATCGAGATTGTCGTGTCTTATTTTTAGCAGACAGAAATGTCCCACTGAAGCTTTGATTTGGGTGTAGCATGAGAGCCATTTTCATCGAGATTGAATTGCCAAGAAGGGCACTTTCTTCGGGTTTATTCTTAGCCATAGAAGATTTTCCCCTTGATTTGGGTGTAGCATGAGAGCCATTTTCATCATCAAGAAGGGCACTTTCTTGGGGTTTATTTTAGCCAATGAAGATTTTAGGGGATAAATTTTGCCCTTGAATTTTTTTCACTTTTTCCAAAAGAAACATATTTTTCTAATTCACAATGAATATTTGCCTACATGTATATAGTATAAAATTATTTACTTAAAAAAAAAAAAAAAAAAAAAAAAAAAAAAAAAAAAAAAAAAAAAACAAATTTTTTTTTTTACAAAAATGCCAAACATATAGTTGCCCTTTTAAAAATTAGTTAAGATTCCCTAAAGTTTCTACATCAAATAGAAAAGTATGAATCCTTGAATGTTTCCCATAATCTCAATTATGCTCATCTTATCTTATTTTGATTAGTGAAGGGCACTTCTTCTCATATTGTTTCAGCCCATCCACAACATCTAAATCTTATCCATACTTCTGTGACCAGTTTGAGTGCTCTCTTTGAGGCCAGATTAGCTATTATTCTTTCTAGAGTTGGTGTGTTGATCTTGCATGGGCAGATTTCTCGGGGATCTTTTGGGCAATGTTCATTGTGCCATTTTTGGCTAAGCAAGATGCTTATCATGTTGAAGATTATGCATGTGTGGAGGAGGGTTTATACTACCTACCTAAATTTGTCTTTCTTGATCTATTTTGTTGAATTTTTTTGAATGCTAGACAAGTTTACAACTACTGATGAAATAACCAGGATCTTTCAGAGAAGATTAAGCAGAGGCACAAATTCTACAAAAAATGGTGCTCCATTTCTCTATGACGTCTCTTTCATTGCCACACAACCATAGGCATCCTCAAGTGCCACCCAGAGCTGAGGCAGGAGCCACCTTTACAAATGATATCCAATAGAAGAGACACAATCTGAGAGGGATGAAGGTGTAACCAAATACACCTGACCCTGTCTGACTGCTGTTTAGAACTTGCACGTAGTAGGTTGGGGAGATCGCACTAGATCCAAGGGACAAGATTGTGATATACAGGGGTGAATGTGGTGTGTTATAATGGTACAAAATGTGGTACTAGTCACTTGCTTTCAGATATATACAAGTCCATGACAATGAAAGGTCACACATTTTCATATTAGATGTCTCTTCATGCCTGTCGTCCCCTGACACCCTTGTCACTCATGGCCCCAATTGTTTGGGGTTTTCTCTTCTCATGATATCATTCATAGGTGGTCTCTTGTAGGTGAATACCTCCCACGACTACCAAAACCTCTAACCTCCCTCTTAGCTAGGGGGTATTCTCGGTGATGTTTGCTTCTGGTCTTCATAGCCTCGCGGGCTATGCAGTCCCTCAACCCGCGGCATGGTCCTGCATGAAACCATGCTACTGGTAGCATCTTCTTGTCACACATTGCTACTCCAATGTGGACCTTTTCTATCTTCTAGGGCCTCATCACCACTAGAATGACAGTGGGACCTACTCGCTCGTGAGTGTGGCACTGGGACCTACTAAGCCCTTAGATGCATGCCAGTGCTAAGCCATGCGTGTCAGAAGGGACACTCTCGCATGGCTGCACCCATGTGGACCTCGGGGTCACATCCCCACGACATGCTGGGACCTACACACCCATAGTGTAATACTAGTGTAGCACTAGGACCTACACACCCATGATTGCATCGTCAAGGACCCACCAAGCCCATGGCGTGTCCACTTGGTCTACTCCCCAAGGGATGTGTCCACATATGGTCTACTCACAAGGGGCAGTGGATGCCACCCAGAGACAACTTGTCACTACTCGTGCAAGTGTCATGCTCAACTTTCCATCTGAGGAGGAGCATTCTCAAGTGGAGGCCAACATTATGGGGGAGAGGTGTCCCCACAAGTGGCCAACCCATCCACCCTACAGAGACCCAACAGAGATTAGGCCAATTTCGATCCATGGGGAGGAGGCAGAGAGAAGGAACTGACACACTCGCTTGGTCGATGACCTTCCGCCTAAGGGAGAAGATTTGGAGAGTGTCCTCACAGGTCGATCCAACCCACTACTCTAGGGAGAAGACCCGGAGAATGTTTCACGAAGTTGCAATCAGCAATACTCCCTCTTAGCGAGGAGAGGAGCATTCCACTCCAAAGTTTATCCGCGGAAGTACTCGAACTTGACTTAGCCGAGAGAGCTCGGTGAGGCAATACGCAACCTACTCATCTGTGGGAAGGTACTCACACTAGTATTTCCTTCTTTTGCACCATATCTCAAATGTAATGAATCGCAGTGGGATCCAGTATTTGATCAAAATCACGCGGGAGATTTGAAACCACACTATTGGTATACTACCATACATACGTATACTGAAGCTGCGATTTTCCACGACCACAGTGTTTCCTGCTACACCCGAGGGAAACCACGGCCCGATCCCAAGGTTGAAGCTGACACCACGGGGTGCTCTTCTTGCCGATCAGCGCTCTACCCAATCTAAATCGGTATATCACAGTAGTGTCATGTCAGTACTAGAAGCATATCTGGTCCATATCAAGCTGTTTCCTGCATTAATTATCTCCAACTTTGTGCCCCGCTGACCACCCGATGTATGCACTTTTCGACTAACTCATGGCTGTCTCCGGTGCACTCCTTTGCATAGCAAAATATAGTTTGGTGCTAACCGGATACATCAATGATCCAATCAGCGTGGTGTATGAGGCCGGATCAATCAAGTCACAGATCGAAGAGACTCACCAATAACCGATTCATCACCATCACGTTATGGTCATGGTTTTGAGTCCAGCATCCCAAATCTCCTCAAGATCTCCATTGTGTACTTCCCACGGCTGGAAGATCTCATCAGGTTCTACGCCACACCTCAAGTCGGTTACGGTGCAACTTCATACCTCTGAGGGGTAGCAGCGGTAATGTTCATCAAATAAATATCTCAGAAAGTAAATCAGCTAATCCTTATCAGAATATCAGTAATAGTCTATTCTATCTGTCATCTCAACAGATCATAGTCAAACAAGTTATTCTATCAAACTATATAAATTCGTTGGAATATACCTCAGAACTGGATCTGGAACTCAGCTTATAGACTGCTCAAACATTCGGATTATATTTCACTTCAGACCTGATCATGTAGACTGCAAGGCTCAGCCTGCAGTATCTCAGGTACAGACCTCAAACTAGGCCTAAACTCGACCTTGATTATGCCTCTGAAATCAGGCTTGTAATTCATCTCAGAATTCACCCTACAACCTTTCAAACTACCACAGAAAAAACATGCCAAAGACACCTGCAATTTATCTCAGAAGAAAGTCGTATTAATTGTGTTTCTTTCTTGTTGTGGTAGCCCTTAAACTTCATCACGGGACCATTAAGGGGCTTGGCCCTTCTCTTCTGCCAACAACAGGGCTCTAACAGTCCTTAGTTTTCATGCAATTGGTCATCTTCAAGACCGGCTCTGATTCCATGTTGAATTTTTTGAATGCTAGACTAGTTTACAACTGCAGTAAAAAACCAGGATCTCAAGAAGATTGGCACGGGCACAAATTACAAAAAATGGGTTTGCTCATTAACCATAGGTAATGCTCTTTCATTTCCACTAACCATAGGCATATTCAAGTGCCACCCCCGAGCAAAGCAAGGACCTGCTACAGAATGATATCCAATAGAAAGACACTAAATGGATCAAATATATACAAGTCCATGACAATGAAAGGTCACACCTTTTCATATTATATGTATCTTCACAATAGGGCCGACTTGTATACATTACATATAGATTACTTTTATAATAGGGCCGATTTGTACTCTTGTCACTCATCGCTGGTGTTTGGGTTTTCTCTTCTCATGATATCGACCATTGAGGCCTCTTGGAGATGAATACCTCCCACAGCTACCAAAGTATCCAACAATTTTAACATGCTTAGAGGGTTTGATGCAGTGACCCTACATGGCACCTACTTTCAATTTATGGTTATGTTTGGCAATAAGCTATTTGTAAATCAGATATCAGTTATAAGAGAAGCAAGGAGAAGTGCAAATCATTAGTGCCATTATTCACTTTACTTCATCATCCATGCCTCATTGTCTTCTTCTTATCCAAGTCCAAGTTTGTAGCAGTGGTTTGATAGTTTAATAAGTTAACAAGGTCTTGAGTAGTCACAGTGATCTACATCTCCTCCCATTCCTTAGGGTAAACTTGACTTGATTTGTACCAGAGCTATCAAGAGCATTTCTAATTAATGAAAGCAAGTTCGTCTAATTTATGAAATTGTTTTGTTGTTGAGAATTCCATATTGGCTCTCTTTGCTCATGATCTCAACATTTTAGGGATTTCAATTAGCAAGACTTAATCTTGTTTTACCATGCTAATTTTCTTCTTTTTGCTTTCTCCATCATTCACTAAATTTGGCACCAATAGCTTTCAAAGTCCATATTCTAAATTTTAGGTTTTTCTTAGGGATACTTCCTTGAAACTAGCAAACACTAATTTTAAAGCCAGAGAAGTACTCGTGATAGGAGTGCTTTTCTTAAGTGATCATTCAACGTCCCTTACGAAGTTTTCCAAGGGGCAACATTGAGTGATAATATTCTGTTGTCATTGTCTAGGAGCGATTGTCGTCTTCCTATGAGCAGTGGCTTGGGCTACACGACATACTGATGAGCAACATGCATTTTGAAGATCTCATTGTTCACCTAGTGAATCCATTGTTGAAAGATCAAGACACTCCAGACATATAAAGAAGATATTTTCAAATTGATCTTGGTAATTAAAACATTGTCTTCATGATGGCACAATGAATTGCTGATGAAAAATTTATTAGATCAATTCGAGAAGTATATATAATACTAGGGCATTCCCTTAGTCTTCACAAAGTAGTTGACGAATCTGACCAAAGGCGACAATCACTTGCCCCTTCGATTTTTATCCAGCAGAAGAGTGTTACTCTTTTGTTCTTTCCTTTCTGGGGTAGGGCATGTGAATTTCCTCGTAGATAAGATGCTTGTGGTGTTTTCCAGGAAGTAGCACATTTATTCGATGAAGACTAGCCTAGAAAATGACTATCAGGCTGGAGATCTTTTTGAAACAGATGATGATTCTAAGGATGATGACTCTAGTGTCCTCTCTTTTCCTCATTGCCTGAATATGATGAAGAACAACTTGAGGATCTTCTAGAGCCTATATCAGGCTGGAGATCTTTTTGAAACAGATGATGATTCTAAGGATGATGACTCTAGTGTCCTCTCTTTTCCTCATTGCCTGAATATGATGAAGAACAACTTGAGGATCTTCTAGAGCCTATTGATGAAGCTGTTGAGGATGAAAAGGAAGATGTTGGGAACACACTACTTGCTTTTGATACCACATTTAATGAAGAAGGAGAAGATTATGGAGGGAACTAAAGAAAGCTTCTTATGACAAAGTGTTGGGCATTAACCACCTTTCAAGAGGTTGGTATTTCCATATTCTTCATCGGGGTGTGTATCACCCAGCCTAACTTAACAGCCGTGATGGTTTCCACTAATCAATGGACCACTTGTGGGAGCATGTTGGCCACTTCTTTGAGGAATTGAACCCTGGTGAGGGCAAAGGAGAAGAATATGAAGAAGCCTCTGAACCTCATGAGCATGAGCATGATCATGATGTGTATCTTGATGTCGATCCTATCTATGATACTAAACACAAGGGACAAAAATGAGATTTAAACCCTGATTTGTTAACTCTCATCAGCAATGGTTGCAGATTTGAAGAGAAAGTACAACACATCAGCTGAAGATCCAAATCAATAGAAGAATCTATTGCCCATTTCTATGAAGACGTTGATTCAGGAAGATAATCTAGTTGGAATAACATTTCTATGAAGACACTGATTCAAGAAGAGCATCCAGTTCGAATAACATTGCAACATGAAGAACAACTTTCGGTTTTGGCAATAGCTAATTTTTACAACTACAACGAGATCACAGCAATGGCTGTAATTTTCAAACAGAAAAAGTCTGCCAATTAGGTAATGACTATGCAATGTTATTTTATGTCATAAATATTCGTGAGTCTAATCATTCCTTGGATGTAGGAAGACATGTTGACCCCGTAGAGCAATGGATGGAGGATGTGATTCAGAGGTCAACACTGAAGAGCCTTCGATTTTTTTTCCTTATTACTAACCACTAATCAGTCCTATTCTGAGTTGTTGCAACCAGCAGTGTTTTTGTCTCAAAGAGTTAATCCACTGCATGACCGGTTGTATTAGCACTTTGATTATAATGATTTCTCTCGTAGAATCAATCGATTACATAACTGGTTCTGCTGATGTTTTGAGTATATTCATCAGTGATGCCATTTATTAGGTCAGTTTTAGGGGTTTTGAATCACTTTCAGTCAAAATTTGAGCCAGTGCTTTCAAGTATTCCTTTAGTGTTTTCAGTGTATTTTCGTTCAAGTCAATAAGTGTCTTTGACAAATGCCTTTGTAATCAGGGTTGCATGGGTTATTCAAAGGGTCTGGTATATTTCATGATGTAAACAAAAATTCATCTTTGATTGTTGTAAGGACTCTCAGTCAGGGTCAAATAAGGTCCATCTTAAGTCTATTTCAGGTCCAAGTCTTGTTCTGTTAGAGGTTAATCACCAAAAGATTGCAGGCTGGGATTCTCAGCATCCCACAAGGGAAAGTTGTCCCCTTTTAGATCCATCATTATCCCCTTCTCGGGACAGACATCATCTTTGGTGGATTTGTTGTTGAATCTGCATTATCTACAACCTGTTGATGATTGCAACTTCATGAGACATTCTCCAGGCTGTACTCCTCGATGGACTGAGTTGGGTTGACCTGTGACGATACTCCTCAATGGATTGAGTTGAGTATGACACTTATCGATGGATTGATAAGTTGTACTGGGTTGGTGCCCAGCGACCCTTGGGTTGTAGCACATGTGATCGAGATTTTCTCCAGATCGTACTCCTCGATGGACTGAGCTAGGTTGACCTGTGATGACATACTAGGTTGGTGCCCAACGACCCTTGGGATGTAGTCCATGAGGTTGGGATATTTTCTAGGTCGTACTCCTCGATGGACTGAGCTGGGTTGACCTATGGACACTATGTGGTTGTAGCCCTAGTTTACTCTAGTGGGTTGTGATCCCCAGACGAAATGAGAAAGTCCACATTGGTTGTGGCCATGTGTGACGTGATGGAGGAGACCTTTCACTATGACGTCAGAGAAGGAAGAAGGCCCAAGCCTTGCGCATAAGACCTGGAGGTTCAAGTCGGCCATGTTGAGTGGCACCACTTGGACATGATAGTTCACATGTTGGACTTGTATATAGAGCCACCTCCCATTTGGAGACATCACTTTTGGATCATTCTCTCTTGTGTATTTTCGCTCTCTTGGACTAGTGCACTACCTTTGGAGTAGTAGCGCCATTCTTCTTTCCGGTCTTGGATCTTCTCTTGGACAAATATTATAAGGAAAGGTTGTTGGGTTTTCTTCCCTTGTGTAGAAGGGTTTCCCAAGATAAATTCTTGTGTATCTTGTGCATGGTTATCTTCTTGTGATCTTGGTTATTTGTTGCAGCTATTGTATATGGTTTATGCTTCATCTATGCTTCTACTAATGTGAAATGTTAAAGAAAGTAAATGAAATCTGAACAAGCATAAAATTCAACACAACCTAATATGAACTCTGAACTTGAGATATAGGGTAGATTTGCAGAGACATCATTGTTGAATTTTCCTATTACTCAGTCACCGAGATTAATGCCAATAATTACTAAACTCAAAAATTTACTTTGCTAATATAAATTTCAGAATTATGCAGTTAACCTACAGCAAAAGCATACACAAAACCAAGCATAAAATAGGACAACACCAGATGTACCCTGGAAACCCTAGTGTGGGTAAAACCAGCTAAGAGGGGCTTTTATTGGGCATTCAGGAGAAAATTTACAGCAGCAAAATAAACTGAAAATTCTGACAAATTTCCTAGCAAGAATTCACATTCCTCAGCAGAAAAACTTGCCCAGTTGTTGGTTGTACGGCCCAGCAATTTCTGGCCCTGTACAGCCTGTACGAATTCGGCCTGCTTATGGCATGCTTGTTGTTACTGATATGGCATGCAAACAGCCTTCTCAAGCTGAGAAAACTTGTCCTAAACTCAGTCTGCGCCTCTCTGCTTGTTGCTATCCTGAATTGACCCTTTTTTGCAGACCAGTACGGTCCAAGGATAGCCTCTGTTGGGCATCCTCTGCTGGCTGCCCAAAGTTGGCCCTGAACTTTCTCTCTCTACTTCAGATGCTCCCTCTTCTTCTCCTGCCCAAGCCCCTTCTTCTTCTCACCTACATAACCTCACAAATGAAAATGGTGTGCTTCTCCACCCTCATCCCCTTCTTTTATCTCACCTTCAACCACCTTTTCTGCCTTGGTTTGTGTGCCAGTTCAACCTTCAAGGCTCCAAGGAGGTGCGCGCCCCTTGGTTGGACCCCACAACCCACTCAAAAGGCTCATGAGGTGCACCCCACTAGCTAAGGACCCACCAAAAACTTAACTAGTGCACCCCCTCTCTCCCTGGGCCCCAAAATCCACTCAACACTAAATTTAGTCGATTTTCCTAAGTCGAACTTAGGCGAAGATAATAACGTTGATCTGGTTCAATTAGTGTGTCCATCAGCTGGCCTAGGACACATAGGCACAATTGAGACACCTACCGAGCTAAAAATCTAACACTCCCTCTTAGCGAGGGAGGTGTCTCCACCTAGATCAATCGTTGATCCCATCAAATCTGCTACTGCTATAGTTTGCTCCCTATGAACTAGAAGACCCACCTGCTACCTCCGCTACACTCTAATCTAATGTCCTGTTCTGCTCCTCCATCAATGTCAAGTCATACCAGCTGACTGTCTTGGATGAAGCCTCTCGTCCACTAGACTCGGCTATTGACACTGATTGTTGATCCAGGATCCCCTTGAATCCAACTACACGCTATCCCAGCACCCTGTACATCATGTCTTTCCTGATGCCAAGCCTCATTGTTGCATCCAAGGACGCTCCCTCTGACCATTTGAGCCCCTGTCCATCCTCAAACATCACTGCATACCCCTTGTCCTCCAGAGCTGACACATAGAGCAAATTGATCCTCAACTCCGATACATACATCACCTCATCCACCTCTAGAAAACCACCTAAATCTAGTTGGAATCTGACACATCCAACCCCCTTCATGGCATGCATGGTGTCAGCCCCACTACCCACAGTGAGTCTGAGCCCATCTTTGAAACACTAAGGAACACATGTTATCTTTTTGTAGCTCGAAGGTACTTCTGCATTGGCAGTGCCCAACATGCAGAAGTGACGAACAAATGTATCTCTTAAGTGACTTTATAAAATGATTTTATAAAGTTAAGTGGGGTCTTTTATTATTTAATGAGTAAAAGTGACTTTTTATAAAGTTTGGGTCATTTAAGTGATTTAAGTGATCTCAACGAGAGATTAAGTCGTGATCATTAGATCGTGAAGCAAGATCTAATCTTAGCCATTGAAATCTAGGGTTAGGGTAGTTATTCATTAATGAGTTATAAAAAGAGCATTTTGACAAAAATGGGGCACACATTCCAAGAAGAGACTTTTGGGAGAAGGGCTGAAAGGAAAGAAGAGAAGGAGCAGCAGTAAGGGTGCAAATCCCAAAAAGAAAAAATAAGGCACACATCCCAAGAAAAAGTACATCATTTAATGAGAGGTATGTACAACTTTGAAGAGGACCGTACAGTACAGAATTAGAGGGCCATACAGCAGGTGTTAGCACATAAATTTGTTAAATTTGGCAGCATCAACACTCATTCTCCAATGAGAGGCCATATGGTCCACCGTCCACCCTGAGGCTACCTAGGGAGATTTGGAGAATCAACTAGTCTTGTGAGGTATTGACAAAAGCCAAGGGGAACGTACAACCTCTATGAGTCAAACCAAAAGTTAGGACGAACATGATGCTATATGATCTTGTGAGTCAAGATGTAAGTCTAATGCAAAATCCAGGGGGAACATACAACCTCTGTGAGCATAGACAGTCTAGTGCAAAAGTCAGGGGGAATGTACAACCTCTGTGAGCATAGACAAACTAGTGCAAAAAGGAGCAGCAGTAAGGGTGCAAATCCCAAGAAGAAAAGAGAAGGCATGCATCCCAAGTAAAAGTACATCATTTAATGAGAGGTATGTACAACTTTGAAGAGGACCGTACAGTACAGAATTAGAGGGCCATACAGCAGGTGTTAGCACATAAATTTGTTAAATTTGGCAGCATCAACACTCATTCTCCAATGAGAGGCCATGTGTGCCACCCTGAGGCTAGCCAAGGGATTTGGAGAATCAACTAGTCTTGTGGAGGTATTGACAAAGCTAAGGGGGAACGTAGACAACCCTCTAAGTGAGTCAAACCAAAGTTAGGACTAACATGATGCTATATGATCTTGTGAGTCAAGATGTAAGTCTAATGCAAAATCCAGTGGGGGAACATACAACCTCTCTGCGGAGCATAGACAGCCTAGTGCAAAAATCGTAAATGCACAACCTCCGTGAGCATAGACAAAATAGTGAAAAGTAAAAGTCGTGGGGATACAACCTCCTGGGAGCCTAATCAAGCCTTGTGAGCCATGAGCAAAGTCAAGGCATCTAGAAAAGTTAGGTTGAACATAAAATCTCATGAGCTAGAAACAAACAATCTTCCTTATATTGCAAATGATGTAAATGTATTGATCTAGTGCTATAATCGTAACACTATCCACCATGAAGAAATTTGAATTGCCATGTATAAGAGTCAAGATGAATGAGTTATTGAACTCAAGTTGTAAAGGTCAAGTTGCATAAAAGCTCCAGTTGCATAAAGTTGCATAAGGTGCATAAAGTTGCATAGTTGCATAAGTTGCAATACATTTCTCAGCATGCATGTCATGTGTATGCTGGAGTTAGTTTGCATGCATGTTCAATCAAGTTCTAAATTCGAACCAAGTGAGGTCTCATGTCCAAGTTCTATTTTGAAGCTGAAGTGTAAAGTCAAGTTATGATAAACATGCAAACAAGCTTCTATTTCAAGCCCTCTCCTCCTCTCCACATCTTTATATGCAGAGGTCAACCCTCATTCTTCACATAATGTTATGCAGTGTAAGGGTGAAGGAGGAGAGGCAGCATATCAGTCCAAAAAGAAGCAACAGTACTCTGCTACAGTGCAGGTACATATCAGTCCAAAAGGCAGCAACAATACTCTGCTACAATGCTGGTACATATCAGTCCAAAAGGCAACAATGGTACTCTGCTACAGTGCTGGTACATATCAATCCAAAAGGCAACAAAAGTAATTTGCTACAGCAGTGTTGGCTCCATAACAGGAGGAATATATTAGCAAGATTTCTCAGTATTCTACAGGTCATACAGTCAGGTCTAAGTAATTTTGGCAAGCTCTTTAAGAGCAGAATCTCATGGTGGATATTTGTAAGGATCATACTTTACATTTGCAATAAAAGGAGATTGTTCGGGGTTTTCTACCCGTATAGGGTTTCCCCAGGGTACATTTGTTGTGAATTTTCATGCTGATAAATCTATGGTATTGTTGTTCAGTTTTATGAATCATATTAAGTGCAAAGTATTGCAGAAATTAAAGATCATATCAGCAGTTTAAAATCAAGCTCTAAATTAACAAAATTAAGGCTGAGATTTGGCACAGATTTCTTAATGTTGTTTTGTTGTTTTGATCTTACAGTTTCTGTACTGTTAGTACAGAAAACCAGGCACGCATTTCAAGGAAGTTTGCTGCTGTCAAACAGTACAGCCGTACAGTGAAGGTTGGGTGCAGTTTTCAAGGAAATCTGGTACAGTTTTCAAGGTGGTTTGGAATGCATTTTGAGGGAGTGGCTGAGTAGTTTTCAGAGATAAGTACTAGTGCATTTACTTCTGTAATTAACTGTTGTAACCTCGGAAATATTTTCCAGTGAGCTCATCTAATAAAATCTCTCTGGCTGGTTTTCCCCTTTGGGTTTTTTCCAGGGCTTTGGCCCGAAAATCTACTTGTCAAATGTATAAATGAGGTTGTCTACCGTTCATTTATTTCCGCTGCTGATTTTCAGATCACTCTAGTCAATGTATTTCTGCTCATAAAGCACAATAGAATGTTGTTAAGTTTGCTGCATTACTGTCGGAATTTATTGAGGTTGAAATCAGAATTTATAAGTGTTTGACTAAAGTCATAAGTGAAATTACAGTATGGAATTAGAGGGCTATACAACAGGTGTTAGCACAGAAATTGAGGCTGGGATTTGGCACAGATTTCTGTGTTGTTTTGTTGTTTTGATCTTACAGTTTCTGTACTGTTAGTACAGAAAACCAGGCATGCATTTCAAGGAGGCTTGCTGCTGTCAAACAGTACATCCATACAGTGAAAACTTGGCACAATTTCAGGAAATCTGATACAGTTTTCAAGGTGGTTTGGCACACATTTCGAGGGTGTGGCTGAGTAGTTTTCAGAGATAAGTACCAGTGCATTTAGTGTTGTAATAAACTGCTGTAAACTCAGAAATATTTTTCAGTGAGCTCATCTAATAAAATCCCTCTTGGTTGGTTTTCCCTTCGAGGCTTTTTTCCAGGGGCTTTGCCTGAAAATCTACTTGTCAAATGTATGAATGATGTTGTCTACTGTTCATTTATTCTCCGCTTCGCTAATTTTCATTTTGCTAGTCAATGTATTTCTGCTCATAAAGTATAGTAGAATGTTGTTAAGTTTACTGCATTACTGTTGAATTTATTACAGGTTGAAATCAGAATTTGCTAAGTGTTTGACGAAGTTTAACGACAGTATCAAAGTTTGGGCTTTGAGGTTCAGTGGACAAAGATTTTGGCACTTGGATTGCAGTGACGTACAGGGGTTCTTGCTAGGAAGAAGGAAGGGAAAAAAATTATTGTCTGGAGGGTTTCCAGAAGAACGTTTCCAGTAGGAGGCAGCAAGTGAATATAGTAGCCAGAAAGATCAAAGGATAGATCTTGGGCTAGGGTCTAGTCTACTGCAGAGAGGAACCAAATCTTGCTCTTGCAGGAAAGAGTAAGGGGAAGAAAAAGTCCAGTGATTGGACCACCTCACAGGACAGGAAGCGCATCTAGCCATATGACAGGAATCAGGTCAATGTTCCTTAGTGTGTCAGAGACAGACTCAGACTTGCATGCGGTTTGTGGGGTTAACACCATGCATGCAGTGAAGGGGGTTGGAACCGTGGATTTCCATCTAGAGTCGGGAGGTTCACTGAAGGTGGAAAAAGTGTTGCATGTCCCAAAGCTGAATTAAATCTGCTCTCAGTTTTAGCTCTGGAGGACGGGGGATATGAGAGGTTGTACAGCTTGTTGGGCCGGCCTATGATTGGCTTCAGGGAGAGTTTGGAGCTAAGTTCCACAGGGAGTCTAGAGTTTGGATCAGTGTCAATGAGAAAGCAAGAGGCTTATCTCAGCAGGCCCATGAGGTTTAAGACAACACTGATTGATCCAAATGGATATCGATGGCCACCCACCTTTTCCAACTGGGCTCAAAACAGTTTTCTGATATTTTTGGCAATTTACTATTTTTAGCAGTTTTAACTTCTGGGGCCATTTTGAGGGCCTAAATGAAGGTTTTTTTGGTATCGAGCTCTTCAATGATAGCTGAAGGCATGATTGAGCCCCCAAAATGAATCTCCTCGACGATACCTTTCCAACAGGCTATCACACGCCTAAAACGGAGATCGTATGCAAAAGTTACAACCCCGGGAAGTTGATGTACTAACTTACCCAAACGGGGCCCACATGACTTTTGGCGCTTCATCTCCTAGGATTAGGTTTTTGGATGTCGAGGGTTTTTGGCATTCTTGCTTATTGTAAAAAGGCCTTCAGAGCCTCATTGTAACCTTCTTCTTGTGAATGCGCGCTGCCATCACATCTCTTCTCAGAAATAAGCCGCCACCATTCCAGCAAGCTTGTTTCCACTGCATTTTACAGTTTCAGCTTATTTCGTTATTGAATAGAAAACCAGTTTTACTGTATCTCTGTTATTTTGTGTTAAGCACCTGTTAATAATCTGTATTCATTCCGTTCTGCTCATAAAATCCGGATCACTAATGGAGGAGGAGCACAGGGATCCTGATCAGAGTCCAAGGGAGGTAGCAGCAGAGAGTTCCAGTTCAAAGAGAGCATCTGAAGTAGCAGAGGACATGTTTGATCTAGGTGGAGGTTCTAGAAGTACCTCCCTCACTAAGAGGAAGTGTTAGCTTTTTGCATCTCAGAGGTACTTCTGCATTGGCGGTGCCCAACATGCAAAAGTGACAAGCAAATGTCTCTCTTAAGTGATTTTATAAAGTGATTTCATAAAGTTAAGTGGGGTCTTTTATTATTTAATGAGTAAAAGTGACTTTTTATAAAGTCTGGGTCATTTAAGTGATTTAAGTGATGTCAACGAGAAATTAAGTCGTGACCATTAGATCGTGAGAGGCAAGATCTAATATTGGCCATTGAGATCTAGGGTTAGAGTAGTTATTCATTAATGAGTTATAAAAGGAGCATTTTGAGAGAAATGGGGCACACATTCCAAGAAGAGACTTTTGGGAGAAGGGATGGAAGGAAAGAAGAGAAAGAGCAGCAGTAAGGGTGCAAATCCCAAGAAGAAAAGAGAAGGCATGCATCCCAAGTAAAAGTACAGCATTTAATGAGAGGTCCATACAGCTTTGAAGAGGACCGTACAGTATGGATTTAGAGGACCATACAGCAGGCGTTAGCACAGAAATTGAGGCTGGGATTTGGCACAGATTTCTAAGTGTTGTTTTTCTGTTTTGATCTTACAGTTTCTGTACTGTTAGTACAGAAAACCAAGCATGCATTTCAAGGAGGTTTGCTACTGTCAAACAGTACAGCCGTACAGTGAAAGTTGGGTGCAGTTTTCGAGGAAATCTGGTACAGTTTTCAAGGTGGTTTGGAATGCATTTTGAGGGAGTGGCTGAGTAGTTTTCATAGATAAGTACTAGTGCATTTACTGCTGTAATAAACTACTGTAAACTCAGAAATACTTTCCAGTGAGCTCATCTAATAAAAGCTCTCTTGGCTGGTTTTCCTTCGGGGTTTTTTCCAAGGGCTTTGCCTGAAAATCTACTTGTCAAATGTATGAATGATGTTGTCTACTGTTCATTTATTTTCGCTGCTAATTTTTCAGATTGCTTAGTCAATGTATTTCTGCTCATAAAGAACAGTAGAATGTTGTTAAGTTTACTACATTACTGTTGAATTTATTGGGGGTTGAAATCAGAATTTGCTAGGTGTTTGACGAAAGTCATAAGTGAAATTTAACAACACCGACCTCATTCCCGTCATATGGTGAGATGACCCACTGTCCACGAACCATGCCCCACTGTCCTCCAACTCATCCAATCTACTACTACTAGAAAGAGATGCAACCAAAGAAAACTCATCCTCGAATTTCTCTGTAAACGCATCCATCTCAGTAGATGTTGTGGCTGCTACATCTGACTCCTTCTTCTTCTTCTTCTTCTTCTTCTTCTTCTTGGGACATTGGCTCGCATAGTGGCCAGTCTTGTGACATGCAAACCATTTCACTTTGCCCATGTCTCTAGAACCTCCAACCTCCACTGCCCTTCTTCACATGAAGAGCCACATTCTCTTCCTCTTCACTCTTTGGTTGGCTAGCCTGCGTGGCATCAAGTCTCAACTCCTCCTAGGTGAAGTCATCCCATAATCTCTCCCAATCAAGGAGCTTCTCCTGTGTCACCACTCCATGGACAAATACTTCCCATTGTTTGGTGAATCCATTTAAGGTTGTCCTCACCAACTTAGTTTCGTCCACTGCCTCTCCACAGCAGCCAGTTCATCTCTTCTCTGAGTGAACTTTGTGAGGTAAGTGACCACCGACTCTCCCTTGGCCATATTCGTGCTTCTCAGCTTCTCTCTGAGTAGCATCTTCTTGCTCTGGTTGTCAGACTGGTACAGCTTCACTAGGGCCTCCCACATGTCCTTTGATGTCTTCTTGCCAGACAGATGAGGAATAATGTGGTCTTTGACACCATCCACAATTATCCTCCTGGCCTTGACATCTTTCTTGTTGTGAGCTGCTAGTTGTACTGGATCCGTTGGGGCTGCCACTTTGCCTTCAACAATTTCCAACAACCCATTCTCCTCCAGCACCAAGCTAATATGCTCCCTCCAAGGACAAAATTTGAGGCACCATCCAGCATGTCCTCAAACCTTAAGCTTGCATTGGCCATTTGAGTCTATTGTTCTATTTCACCCGCACTTTCTGGTCTCACGTTCCACTTCCTAATTTACTCTTTCTAGTCTGCACAACAAGTATCTTGGCTCCTCATGTACTCAGAACCTCACTCTGATACCATGTTGAATTTTCCTATTACTCAGTCACTGAGATTAATGCCAATAATTAATAAACTCATAAATTTACTTTGCTGATATAAATTTCAGAATAATGCATTTAACCTACAGCTGAGTAATAAACCATAAAAATGACAGAAGAAGCATACACAGAACCAAGCATAAAAAAGGAAAACACCAGATGTGCCCTCGAAACCCTAATGTGGGGAAAACTAGCTAAGAGGGGCTTTTATTGGGCATTCAGAAAAAAATTTACAACAGCAGAATAAACTGAAAATTCTTACAAATTTCCAGCAAGAATTCACATTCCTTAGCAGAAAAACTTGCCCAATTGTTGGTTGTACGGCCCAACAATTTTTGGCCCTGTACGACCCAAGTACGGCATGTACAGATTCAACCTGTGTACGGCCTACTTC